>JAFFST010048714.1:52370-67363 GCA_022414735.1 Noturus placidus
GAGCTGCGATGCAAGGTGCTAACTTGCCATCGGGGGCAACTTAGGGTTCAGTGTCATGCCCAAGGACACCCTACGATTGCATAGAATACGATTACATATCTACTGTAAATTCAAAATCTTCAATCTTCGAAATGTTCCCATCTCGTAGCTCGAACCTCAGCTCGTTGGTCGAGCAGAAATTTGCCCCGTGTTCCATCTCGTAGGTCGAAAATCTCGTAGGTGGAGCTGCTCGTAGGTCGAGGTACCACTGTATTATGATATATTATGAAACAAATCATGGGCAATGCTAAACTATTCAGAAAATGTGAGTGCAGAGAAACAGCAGCTGGATTCTATCCTGGCAGAAGCAATTATCTTGTCAAATTTTTTATCAATCTAAGCATGGAAACCCTTTCAAGAATTCTTGAAAGAGTCCTTAATTAAAGTGGATCTGCAACCAAGTTTTAAAAATTACAATTTAATTGATTTTTTTTAAATGATCATGTTATTTTGTCCAATTACTTTTGGTCTCTTAAATAGGGGGACCACGTATAATCTGACCCCCTTGGAAAAAAGTTACCTTCACACTTGAGTCCCTGCCTGACCAGACCCCATAACATCTCTCCACAGTGGTCACAGAAGGCTGGAGCCCGGTATGAGTGAACAAACAGAGTGTGGGGTCTGATCTGGAAGTCCTCTACTGTAGCCGAAGCTATAAGTTTGTTAAAAAAGAAAGAAAGAAAGAAAGAAAGAAAGAAAGAAAGAAAGAAAGAAAGATCTTTGTTACATAATGTATGAACACTAAACAATTTATAGACAAGAACAGAATGAACTAGAACATGTTTTATCATATGTGCATAATGGCACAATGGTGTAATGTCTGTCTTCTAAAATAATAATAACAATAATAATTTATTTTTAGATTAACATCAGAACAGCTGATTTTCTGTCAGTGAAATAAACTGCAAATCTTCTTCCGCACCCCACTTGCTTATCACATCATTTGGAGTTTGAACTTGATGAGGGAATTCAGCTCTCAAAAATCCAGGCCATTATGAATCAACATGTCATAAGTTTTCGAAAGAAAAAAGGCAAACAAATGGTGCAGAGGGAGATATTTTTATTCGATAGTATATGCTCTCCCGGGGCTTCCCTCTGGGGAGGTGCGCCTCCGGAGGTGCAGATGGGAGAGAGTCCTGGCCAAAGCCGTTGTGTCAGAGGGCGGACTGGCACAGTCCATTCTCGGCAGCCTGGCCCTCTTCTCCTCACATGAGCAGAGCGTGTGTCTGTCAGGGTTAATAGGCTGGAGATTAGTGGCTCCCCAAGAGGGGCTGATGGTCAGTAGCAAATTAATTAAGAGTTTGATTTATGCCTTCTGAATGCCGCGAAGGATCGCAGAGGAGCCCATTCAAAGCTCCGTGGCACTGACTTCCCTAATGAAAATGCTTCAGGCATCCTTTTAATAATCTATTGCTGAATTTCAGATGGACATTCTGTCTTATTTGAGTTTCTTTATTCTTAGAAATAGTCCTGTATGCAACTTGGAATTAAATCGGTGCCTTTTATTGGTCAAGTACAAGGTGAGTGATGAATTTCTATTGGTGACCGTACTATTGTAAGGTTCTATCTGCCGTACCAGGTTCTATCATCCAGATAGAACCACATAACACTAAAGTCACATATAAAATATCCATGTACAGTAACTGAGTAAAGATTT
Source organism: Noturus placidus (assembly GCA_022414735.1). Classification (NCBI taxonomy): domain Eukaryota; kingdom Metazoa; phylum Chordata; class Actinopteri; order Siluriformes; family Ictaluridae; genus Noturus; species Noturus placidus. Next base: position 54,067 of record JAFFST010048714.1, read on the forward strand.
ATGTGATGTATGCATGATGTTTATAATCCATCAATACACATAAACAAACCCAGGCATTATTTATATTTGAAAAGTATGCTATGAAAGAGCGTTTTGGGTGAGACAGGTGGAGTGTTTTGATTGGCTCTTGTTGGCTGCGTGTCGGCAGACCAATAGCAGCTGAGTGGCAAACACAGCGGGAGGACTGCTTGCTGGAGCATGTCCCCTTAGCCTCCTCTCCAACATGGCTTCCCCACAGCCTGCTCAAGTAGAATACATTCTGATTAGCCATTCTCTGGCTAAATTGCCTCAATTCATTCAAATTATTGTTTTGCCTTTTGTTTAAAGGCCAAGATATGTTTGCAAGTTTGAAATACCTGTAAACTGTCATTAAATGCTTCAGGGAAATGAGGGTGGCACGGAAAATCCACCCTATGCTGCCGAGTTAAGTAAGTAAAAGACTTGTGCATGTGTGTATGTGTGTGTCCCCATGTGCATAGCTTTTTTTCTTCATATTTTTGGGAGAAATAATAAATATTTACAAAAAACATAAAATAAAGGATATGTTGCCATGTCCATGCATGGTAGGCTGATTGGCATGTCCAAAGTGTCCATAGTGTATGAATGTGAGTGTGTATGTGATTGTGCCCTGCGATGCACTGGCACCCTGTCCAGGGTGTACCCCGCCTTGTGCCCCATGCCTCCTGGGATAGGCTCCAGGTTCCCCGTGACCCTGAAAAGGAGTAAGCGGTTGAAGATGGATGGATGGATGTTGCCATGTTATTTCTTGGTCTAATGTAGGATGCCGGAAAAGACATACAGCTTCCTCTGTGTGCTAATGGAGCAATGAATCAACTACTATTATTCTTTTCACTCCTTTTCAAGGTTTCAAGGTCATTACCAGCCTTTGCTTTCTTTCTGTAGCATTCGCTGCAATTATGTCAGTCTAGATGTACAGTGTGGGTTCATGTTCCTGACATGACATGTTGAGTTGAACTTGTGTATTATTATCTCTGTGCTTTCAGTTGGAGTTCACAAAGTTTATCACAATGAATTACATTTGAGATTATTTGTTATTCAAGAGCTGGTATTTTCCTTGCATTCTGCCTGTACTAATCACTTTGAAAGATATAATCAGGGTTATCATATGCATAGAACAGATGTGTATTGACAAAATCACTTGAGCAAAAAGTTCTTACAGTCAATCTGTGAATAAGATAATAAGATATGATTTAAAATGTTTTCTTTTCAACTGGTTTTTCTATATATTTCAATAAAGTAATGTAAAAAATTGCAACAATTTCTGCTTGCAACATTGTAAAATGAAATTCTAATGAACAATCTTTTTTAAATAGTATTTGTTGAATCTGTACTTTTATTACTCGTAGGTTTCATTCAATAAAAAAAGCTCATAATTTGGTTAAAAAAAGATGTATGTGGAAAATTATTGCTATATACAACCATGAGAAAAAAAAATATTGTTTGATATGATTTGAAAGGATACAAGAAAAACGTCCTCACAGTTTAACACACATTATTACAATTAGTGATGCACTGGAAATAAAATTCAACAAAGGCAACAAAAAAGTGCCAGATTTTGTTTTCTTAAATTATGCAATTGCATAATTATATTAGTTTTATTATTATTATTATTATTATTATTGACAAGAGACTGATAAATGTACTTATTTTCAAGCAAGGCAGCATAACATGCTAATCGGGGCGGCTGTGGCTCAGTTGGTAGAGCGGGTTGTCCACTAATCCACTAACCGTGGGGTTGGCGGTTCGAATCCCGGCCCGGGTGACTCCACATGCCGAAGTGTCCTTGGGCAAGACACTGAACCCTAAGTTGCCCCCAATGGCAAGCTGGCAGCTCTGCTACCATTGGTGTGTGAATGTGATCTCATTAGTAAGTCGCTTGTAAATGTAAAAATGATATTTCTGTAAAAGCTGCTTTGAGACAATGTACCATTGTAAAAAAGCGCTATACAAATTGATAATTATATAATCTAGCAGTGCAAACTACATAAGTGAATGCATAGATTTCATCATCTAGTGCTGCAAAATGTTTACACGTAATTGCTACAGATTAGTAACACCAGAAAATGTGATGTAATGTATGCATTAAACCTACTGTTTAGAGAAGTCAGCCATATATGCATTAGGTAAGCAAAAAAACCAAACAAACAGCATTTCTAATTCTCATTATTGAAGTGCTATAATTTTACACATTTATTCATCTTCGGCCTTATCCTGGTAAGAACTTTATCCTGGTAAAGTAAACTTTATCCAGAGCCTTTATCCAGGCACACTGGTAACAACGCTCATCCACACCTACAGACAATTTAGAGTAGCAAGTGTTTTTCATGAGAAGGGAGGAAACTGGAGAACCCAGCAGAAAACATACAAAACTACACAGACAATAGCCTGACCTGAGGATTGAAGCCTAGACCTGGGGCTGTGATCCATTTAGATATACTAGTGTATTTAATCTTAAAATACAATATTTAGTCGCACTTCCAATATTTGATTATAATGCACAGTATTTTTACTATTTAAAAAGGGGGGGGGGGGGTTGGTGTGGGTAGTGAATTACCATAAGAATCATGTGTAGCTTTCATACTCCTAAGTGAAAGCTTTTTACCTTGTAACATAGAACAACTTGCTACATTTGACACAAGGCAAATATTGAAATCTGGGTAAATTGTTTTGTGTTCATTGGGGCTTTATTAGTTTTCGCTGGTGAAATCTAAGATTATTACATTATTATTCCAAGATTATTGCAAGATTAATATTATTACAAGGTTACACTCCAGTCACATAGATTTACTACTAGTTAACCTTTCAATGGCCTGGATGAGAGAAAAGCTTCATAAATATACATGATATTAGGAACTTCATTTAAAAATTAAATGTTGATCAAGTAAAAAGCTTGCATGCAGCTTCCTAGAATGGAGCTTTTCATTAAGAAACACAAAGAAAAGACCATGATGTGAAAACAGCGGTGAATAATTTACATTTATTTAATGCATTTTTAAGTACATTTCTGCAGCAGAGTACATTTCTGCAGCAGCGCAATAGTATATGGCTGAAAAACTGTTACCATTTTCAGTTGAACAGAATCCAACTTTGTACTGCATGTTAGAGAAATTATACCCTCTGAAGAAGTGTGATGATAGAATCATTATAAATGATTCTGGCTGACTCAAGAAGGAGTCATAATTAATAAACGCTGATGTAACTTTCAAGCAACATATTATATTATTTTACAGCAAGTTTACCCGCTCAGTGCGCTGTTGAGGAGTGTCACTCAACAATCCTGAAGGCTTGTCTTTGACATTGTGCGAATCCGGGCATGTTAATCACCTGATTTTCTTCCCTCAGCATCAAAGACATACAGACACACAAACACTAGAACAGGCTGAGAAAGGGGGAAGGTGTCAGTCCTTCTTTATCTCCTCACCACAGACTCTACTCCATTACAGTACCTGTCATAGCTCAGAGGAGAGGAGGAGTAGGTAAAGAGAGAAAAAAGGCCTTCCAAGCATTTGTAGAAACACTTTAGCAGTGTCAAACGTGATACCTCTACCGCTTCCCTCTCCTGGGTGACACAGCTCCGGCTTCGCACTGCATGCAGCATCCAAACTTGGATGGGCGTCAAGTTTCTCACACGCCAAAAAAGAGAGGGTGACAAAAATATCTAAATGAGTCTAGTGTTGTCGTGTGGAACCTCAATGACTGACGACTCACAAAAACAGCCACAGTATATTCTATGATTTTTTTTTTTGGTCCATGTGTTTATACGCGATTCAATACTGTTAGATGGGCAACTGTCAAATTTCAACAGCAGTGCTAAAAGGGGGTCAAGCATAGTCTCGGTTATTGCCTTCACCATTCAGTTCAATTCTTTTGCTAATAAATATGACCTGGGAAACTCATGGGAACATGTTAAAATGTCTACAGCTTCAGAAGTGTTAAGAAGAAACTCAGAAAACTGAATCTTACCTGAAAGCACGACCTCCACCAGGTCCCCCTCCATGATGTCAGAGGCACACTTGACCAGCTGCAAGATATTTTCGGAGGTTGGATCATGCCGAAAAAGTAGGATCTTGTCATAAATCCCATAGAAGCCACACTCTGGGAACTGCAAAGCCAAAACAGGTCAATTAATCAGGTGTTCCTGGTGTCGTTCCCATACATTTTACTGCTCTCTGTGCCTCATTAATCTACTGTTAAATACATGCTTTCATATCATATTCTCTCTATGTTACACCAATAATTGTTTCAGTTATATTAGGAAACCCAGCCATAAACCCAGCTTTTCTAGTGTATCAGAACTAGAGTAAGGCTTACTTTTGCTAGATTGGTACATAGAAATCCATTTTACACCAAAGAGAGATTATGTTTTACAATTTGTTCTGTTCCTAGCTATCATGACATATAAAGAAACAGCTGATGTCTGATATTCATGCATGCAGTTTCTTCTCTCAAGAGCTTCAACTAAAATGAGTATACAACCATTCTGTAAACTACTCATTTCTCCTTCAAAAAAGCACAGCAAACACCATCTCACACAAAACACATAGCCCCACCTTCACTTTATTTCTTTATTTCTGGGTTTTTGCACATTTCCTAAACAGTTTTATGAACAATAGTCTTTCAATAAATTCAATGTCAAAGAAGAGAGCAACATATTGACTGACCCGTGTAGGCTGCTGGGGAAACGACCTGCTAGCCTCGTTCTCTATTGATCACTGCTGGGCTGAGTTACAGCTGCACGGCATGGAGTGCCTGTTCAAAGCTGCACTATTCACAAAGGAAACTCATACTGGGCCAATTATTGTCTCTATTTACATACTAAAAACCAAGGAAACTCGTATTTGCACAACAATTACTCTGCAGGACATGTATACAGCACGTGCCAATGAATATTTGGACTCTTCAGTTATCATAATACAGCAAACACATAAGACAAAAAGATGTGTCTTGTACAGTGAATTCATATACACAAAACATGCTATCCAAAATAATGTTTGATGAGTATGATATCAACTTATAATTCCCTATGTACATTAGACTGTTAGATTGTTATAGTGTGTATGTGTGTGTGTGTGTGTGTGTGTGTGTGTGTGTGTGTGTGTGTGTGTGTGCCTGTGTGCGCGCGTGTGTGCGTGTATATATTTCCAAAAAAATCCCCAAAAAATTGGGACAGTATGGAAAATGCAAAAAACTAACAAAAAGACTTAAAAAGGGTTAAAAGTTTGATTCTGTATGGATTTATAAAAATGAATAAAATAATTAAATCACATGTACATGAATCAAAACTAAATTAATCAAATGTAAACTTTCCTGGGTGGGGTGGGAGGGGCTGTTATCGGGGTAAAAAATGTTGAGTCTGTATTGATATATTTTGTTGTACTCTGAAAAGTGTATGAGAATCAATAAAAAAATATTATCAAAAAAAAAAGACTTTAATTTATTTTTGAAAATATACACGCATCAGAGGGGCAGTGGTGGCTTTGCTGTGAGGGCTGTGGGTTACTGATCGGAATGTCAGGGGTTCAAGCCCCAGAGCTGCCAAGCTGCCACTGTTGGGCCCTTGAGTAAGGCGCTTAACCCTCTCTGCTCCAGGGGTGCTGTATCATGGTTGACCCTGCACGCTGACCTCAGCTTCCTGACATGCTTCTGCTATGTGGAAAAAAATAATTTCATTGTGCTGAAATGTATATGTGATCAATAAAGACTCATTTATTATCTATCAGTTCAAATCTGATGACTGCAACACACTCCAGAAAAGTTGAGACAGTAGACTGTTTACCACTTTGTAACATCACCTTTGCTTTTAATAACACTAAGCGTCTGGGTGCTGAAGACAGCAGTTGGTTAAGTTTAGCAAGCAGAATTTTCCCGCTTTCATATGTCAACATAGGCATATGTTGTGTACATGTGTACATATCTTTCTGCATTAATGATGCTCTAACAGATGTGTAAGTTACCCATGCCATGGGCACTGACACACCCCCATACCATGACAGATGCTGGCTTTTGGACCTGACACTGATAACAGCTTGGATGGTCCTTTTCCTCTTTGGCCCAGGGAACATGACGGCCAAGAACGGTTTTGTCCAAGAACTATTTGAAATGTTGACTCGTCAGAAATGTTGACCACAAAATACAATTCCATTGTGCTACTGTCCGTCTCAGATGAGACCGAGCCCAGAGAAGTCAGTGCAGCTTATGGACATTGTTGATGTACGGCTTCTGCTTTGCGCAGTAAAGCTTTAACTTGCATCTGTGGATGCAGCGGCGCATGGTGTTGCCTGATGAAGGTTTACGAAAGTATTTCCGAGCCCATTACAGGATCTCCATTACAGACTCATGACGGTTTTTTAGACAGTGATGTCTGAGGGATCGGAGATCACGTAGATTCAGAAGTGGTTTTTGGCTTTGCCTTTTACACACCAAGATTTAACTGGACTCCTTGAATCTTTTAATTATATTATGTAGAAGGTGAAATTCACAAAATCCTACCAATTTGTTTTTGGGGACTGTTAGCCCAAAACACTCAAAGTGTTTGATTATTCTCTGATGCATCTGTTGGCAGATTGGCGAGCCTCAACCCATCCTTGCTCTTGAAGGACTAGGCCTTTTTGGAGGCTCCCTATATACTTTGATTAGATGATTGCCTCTCATGTTTCACTTCACCTTCTTATTTCAACTTGTCACATTGCTATTAGTCCTAAATTTCCCCATCCCAATTTTTTTGGAATGTGTTGCATGTATCAATTTCAAAATAAATGTTTATCTTCAAATGCCTATGCAGTTGGTTAGGTAAAACATCAAGTACCTTGTCTTTGGAAGTTTTTTGTTTAAATACAAGTCAAAGTAGATTTACAAATCACTCCTCTTTGTTTTTATTAGCATTTTCCATACTGTCCCAACTTTTTTGGAATTATGGTTGTATACATACAACACATACACACACACACACACACACACACACACACACACACACACACACACACATGTACAGTATACAGTTCCAAATAAAATTATTAAACCCCATTGTCAATCAGGTTTTGTCTCAGAGAAGGAACTCTGAACTACCATTCCCAGCAGCCACTTCATCAGTCACATCACTCCTGCACCTGAATCACATTCCTGTTAATTGAGCACTCCTGTATATAGCCACAGTTTGCACTACGCTCCTTGTCTCACGTTTGTCTTTATTTATCTTTGTCCCTGTTGCTTTGTTTTGTTCGTTGGTTTATGTTTAGTCTTTGCCACAGTATTTTGCCTCAAAGTCATAGTGTCTTTTGTATTTTGTTTGTTTCTTTATTAAATCGGGAAAAATCTGCACTTGCATCTGTCTCAACCTCCATTACATGACAGAACGTGAGACTATGAACCTCTAGCAACCATCTCACACACACCCTCCCCCACTGTGGATCTCGTTCAGCATACCGGGTCGAAGGAGAACATCATTCAGCCTCCTTGCATGTCTGAGGACGCTGCTCACCATTCCTATTCATCTGAAGATGTTGCTCCATATCCCGGCATGGCCAAATGCTCCGATCTGTTTTCCTGCTCTGCTAAGAACATCGCTCTGCTTTCCTGCTCCACTGAGGACGTCGCTCGGCTTTTCTGCTCTGCTGAGGACATCATTCAGCCTCCTTGCTCATCTGAGTACGCCGCTCAGCAGTCCTATTCAACTGAGAATGCCACTCAGTCACCCTGTTCAGCTGCTGACATTGCTTCATGTCCCGGGATGGCCAAGTGCTCCATTCTGCTTTCCTGCTCCACTGAGGATGTCGCTCGGCCTTCCTGCTCGGCCGAGGACTTCGCTCGGCCTTCCTGCTCGGCCAAGGACTTCGCTTGGCCTTCCTGCTCGGCCGAGGACGTCTCTCGGCCTTCCTGCTTGGCTAGGACGTTGCTGCTTTTCTTTGTTTCACGCCATATGTCGCTCCCCCTTCCTGCTCCACAGAGGGCATCATTCCCCTGTACCTCATGGAGAGCGGCACTCCCCACTTTTGCGTCATGGGGAATGTCGCTTCCCCCTCAGGCTCCGCGTTGAGCTTTGTTCCTTCCGTTGGCCGTGCAGCAGACATTACTCTGCATTCAATCCAGGTCGGTGATATCAGGTCATCTCTCCATGGTGCAAAAGAGATAGTACATGTTAATGAGGTTTCAGTTCATGCCTGATACCGACGTTACGACCAACCTAGTTCTGCCTTCCTGCTTAGCTGAGGATGTCGCTCTGCTTTCCTGTCCTGCTGAGGACGTCACTCTGCTTTCCTGTCCTGCTGAGCACATTTTTCCCAGAGGGCCAGGACCGCCAGAAGGAGGAGTGTATTTGGGGGGGCACCCCACAAGTCCTGCCGTTTTGGGAATGCTCTGACCCAGTCATCTAGCCATCACAATTTGGCACTTGTCAAAGTCAGATCCTTACGCATGCCCATTTTTACTGCTTCCAACACATCAACTTCAAGAACTAACTGTTCACATGGTACCTAATATATCCCACCCCTTGACAGGTGCCAATGTAACACCTGACAGTGGTTTTATTGTTATGGCTGGAAGTAACTGATCATTCTTAAGACTGTATCCTTTACATGAGGTTAATTCTGTTCTGACAATATTTTCAAGGATTACAAGTTATAATATGTTACCTATGTTATCTCTTTTGCAACATACAATTAACAGTTCCATTTTAAATGAAATGATCTCATTTTCATTTGAATAATCTTTGATGAACAACATTGAACTATGAAAATGGAAGTAAAAAGGAGACACTTTTCAGGGATATTATAATTGTTAAGAATGCATTGCTGGGCCCTGTGTGTATTCAGCAATATCCATAGTGCAGAAGCTGTGGCTGACTACAGCAAAGTGTACAATACATAGCACTGAGGCAAGAAAACACAGATTCTCTTCTATTGCTGGTGATATGTTACAGGTGATCTATTAACGCAGTTTTATATGATTAAATCCAGACTGCAGATCAGTAAGGGCATGTGTGGGTTTGTATTTTTTTTTTTTTTTTAATTTTGCGCATTCTAATGAGTTTGGTACAATAAAGACACACTGAGGCGAGTGAACATTCTGAGGTCGCCATGACAGCAGCCTCACTGTAGCAGTATGGGTTGTCATGGCAGCAGAAGCCCAAGGCTGACTGAGCACAATTCATTTATTGGAGACAAATGGATGTGCATGTACCGAGCCATCAAAGCCACAGCGACACCCACCGATCCTCATCATTAACCTCTTGGGAGATGCCTGGTTCTAAGCTCGGGAATCTTCTATAACTCCATGTTATGGCCTCTTCACAGTGCTTCACAGTGTTGCCTTGAATGTTGCATCTTCAGGGCTGTCATTTTCTTCCCTCTTTCATTTTCTTCTGCACTTTTGTGGATGACAGACTAGCACTGTATGTGAGGGACATCAATTTGGACATTGTCTTCCCTTTAAACACCAGGTTGTTGAAGCTGGCTGTCAAGGTGGAGCAAGACTGAAAGAAGCAGGTGTGCAAGTGCAGAGGAGGGCCAGCGAGAGAGGCAGATATAGACAGAGAGAAAGAGAGCGCGAGCAAGCGTACACTAAAAGCTGCTGGGAACAGTGAATCATCCGTTCTGCTTTAAATGCTGAGCCTCACTCACCCACCCCGCACTTTCTCCATGTGCAGACGTCCAGCAACATTCTCTCAATATATCCCAGTGCACATTTTAGACACCTATTTCTCAAGTTCTTGAAATCAACCTGTTGGATTCACACCTGGGTCATCATGTCTATTGACTTTAGTATGTGATAAGTGGTAGCTCAGGTCTCATGAAAAGTAAATACATTAATTACGAAATAACCTCAGCAAGTGTTATTAGTTAACCCACCAAAATACCATAAAGGGTAGTAAACATTAAGACAGTATAAATTTACCTTAGTAATGGTTTCAGTTAATGGTATTATGTCCTCTGTTTTGTATGTTTGGTGACTCAATAGCTAATATTTTTTGTATGTGACTGAACATATACATAACCTCTACACTTGCCAATTCTTTTTAGGGATTTTTGATTGTACAGGAGTGGTTTAAAATAATATATACTTTTAAATAATATATCACTTTCAAACCTAAAAGAGTTGGACCTGGGTCACTGTTCTAAGTCTTTTCAGAAGTCTTTGGAAGTGCTCTGCACGTCTCATAAGATAGGCTGAGTAGTTATGCCACTATAGATTGTATTCATTATTGAAAAGAAACATTCAAATGCATCTTTTCTAACACACGCTAGTTAGACCTAACTAACACAAGCTACATAAATAATTAAGAACAGCCACCAAATCAGAATTTTTTAAATACATGAATGACATGATTTAGTTGGTAATTCCTGTCTCTCCATGTCAAGGGTATCAAGACCTAAACTATAGTACTTAAAACCAGCTAGAAACTAGCGAGATAATTTAGCTGCTTAGCTGCCATTATTGCTTGGTTAGAAAGAAAAATTGTGTTAATATACTCTGATAACCAGACCTGGAGGTGTGAGGCAAACGTGCTAATCACTAAGCCACCTTGCAACGTGGTTCAACGTATATCAGTTAACGTATCAGTTAGTAAAGTAAGATTTAGTCAGTAGCATAATGTATCAGTAAAATGTTGTGTAAAGTAAGAATTGTTAGTGTTTTAATTATTTTTAATTTTTCCTTTTTTTTTTTTTTTTAACTGTGTCTGAGTAACATATTAAAGGTAACAAGATCATCTTTAACAGAGTCTATACTGATTTGAATATTTTGTCTATACACAGACAGCCCACAGTTGGCTTATACACTGAGTGATCTGGGAAAGGCATCTGTGGCTTGTCACACTGTCATATATTACCTGTAGATGAATAGAAGTTGAAGCACTACCCAGACATAAGCTGATATTACCCAGACATAACAGACATATGTTTTTCATTTCCTCTGGAACAGGTAATCAAATGGTCATTTTAGAGAACAATCATCTTACAACAAGTGTTATGTGTTAATTATGTAATCTCCTATTTTTTTTAACTATAAGCCATCCATCCATCCATCTTCAACCGCTTACTCCTTTTCAGGGTCACAGGGGAACCTGGAGCCTATCCCAGGGAGCATCTGGCACAAGGCGGGGTACACCCTGGACAGGACTATAAGCCAGGAGTTCACTATTTTAGCAAATAAAACGTGTGTTGTTTATTAAGTTTAACAGTAATATCCAGTCTCTGTCTGTCACATGTTGATTTATAATCGGCATAACTCTTGCCAAGCAAAGTGATTTTACAGATAAATGGGGAAGAAAAGGCTGGCTCGTTGTTAGAAGCTTGTCCGCTGTGTCCATTGACAGGATGTGCAGAGCTTTCACCAGTACAGCCGTGTTTTGTTCAGGTGCTGAAACACTCAAACCTACAGGAAATGTTGTCCCACTCTGCACTGATCTGATGCACATGGCTCTGGAATGACAGAGGTGTGAAATCAGTGTGCTGAGCAGTGGGGCTTTAATAAGATAAAGTAAGGCTAAGGTCAAAACACAGAGCTGAAGAGAGCAAGCTTATGGAACATGGTCTGATTAGGTGTTTAAGGAAAGGGTGCAGTGATGCAATGCTTTACAGTAGGATTACAAAAAATATATATATATAATTGAAAAATCTGTCAACTATTTTGTACGTCAAATAATCTAGTGACCCTAAGATCATGAAAACGTCAAGTTCATTTCTTTAAACATTGTGTAATATGAAGCAAATTTTAAAATCTGGAGCTTCCGGTGTTTTCATTTTAAATGTTCAATCATTAATACGCTGCCATGTAATATGTCTCTGCTTTGTACTGAGTCATGCTTGTACTGTGTTGAGAGACAAACTCCCACAGTTTCAACATTTAAGGCCTTCCTTTCTTTGACTGCTCTCTCATTCTCACCAGCAGTCAAAGTTCTGTTTGTGTTGTGTGTGATTTCCTCTGTTTGAAAAGAAAAAAGAAAAAAAGATTAAAGAGAAAAGGAAAATAGCATGACACATTTAATCAAACCATTCCCTCCTTTCTGTTGGTTTTTGGGTTTTTTTTTTTAAACAAAAATGAGATGACCTCTTGTTATCTATCGGTCAACGCTTTCAAGAATTAGGTTAATGCTCACCTCGATTAACTTATTATTTTGGTTTTCAGTCTCATCGCTCCAGGTTTGGTATAATTGAGTGAGCAGGCATTTGTTGAAAATTATTTATATTTATATTTTTGATAACAAGACCAACTGAAAACAGTCTCATGACGAAGCTAATGCATGCCTCGCATCCTTTCACCTTCAGTGAACTGGCTTTTCTGCCTGGCAAATGTATTTGTGGTTGGTCTGCTGGCTGCTTTATGTCATCACAGCTGTCCAAGTAACAAATTAATTTGTCCATTTAAATTCCTTGTGCTGGAGCACAGACCAAAAATAGGACCAATAAAAAATGCCACTGTTGAGCTTTAGCTTTAGCTGCTTTTATTTCTGTTTCTGAAGTCTGAGTATATGAACATATATACAATATTGCTGAGGTTCTATATTAAATAACAATAATTTTCCTTTGTATCTCTCTTTAAGTTTAGCTACAATCTCTACCTGTACAGAGAACAAAGATAGAACCAGTCTGTCTTTTCTCTCAGCGAGACTAACACACCAGGCAATTTTCCCATACAGATCAAGCCATGGAACACACACAAACCATCAACCAATCAGAGCAATGGCTAGCCATGTTGAGTCTGCAGGCTAGCGGGTGCTAGCTGTGCTGTGACAACCACTGGTCAATACTGTTGGAGCATTGTGCTTTTGTTTTTCTCCCTCCCTCTGTGTCTACAAGGCCAAAAAAGCCTAAACGTTTTGCCAATGGCAGGCATGGGGCCACATTCAAGGCCTAACAGAAAGGGCAAACAGATTCTCTCCAGCTCTGCTAATGCTCAAGCCATTTAATGTTCAAAAACCACTGCTATGTTCTTGCAAATATAACCTGTTGTGAGTTATCATTGCTCATTAAGCAGTATGGCATATTAACCATGTTTTACATGTATTATTGGAACACACCTTTGGTCAAAGTGACTTAGACAAAGCCAAAAGTTTCCAACAACCTTCAAAAGACAAGAGTAAAATAGTAAACAAGCACAAGACAATAAGCCGTAGACAAATTTTCACAAGTGGCAAGTAATACAGGCAACCCAGCACCAAGGTTATTCAATCAACAGGTAACAACAGAATATGCACCTAGCCGTATACGCACACAAACTAAATCTCTCTCTCTCTCTCTATCTCTCTCTCTCTCTCTCTCTCTCTCTCTCTCTCTCTCTCTCT
>JAFFST010048714.1:105662-123882 GCA_022414735.1 Noturus placidus
CTGGATTCCCAAAGCTTTGGAAATGGCTTTATAACCCTTTCCAGACTGATAGATCTCAATTACTTTCTTTCTCAATTGTTCCTGAATTTTTTTGCATGATGTATAGCTTTTAAGGATCTTCTGGTGGACCTTACTGTGTCAAGCAGCTCCTATTTAAGTGATGCCTTGATTGTGAACAGGTGTGGCAATAATCAGGCCTGGGTGTGGCTAGAGAAATTGAACTCAGGTGTGGACAACCACAGTTATAGTAAGGGGGGCAATCACTTTTTCACACAGGGCCATGATGGTTTGATGTTCCGAAACACTTAAGTGTGACAAACATGCAAAGGAACAGGAAATGAGGAAGGGGGCAAACACTTTTTCACACCACTGTATTAAACGTTTAGTGAAATGCTTGTATATTATTGGAACAATCTCTATGTAATCTAACCGGACAAGGTGTCTAATTAGGTTCTTGTAGCACCCCATATATTTAAATAATTATAAAAAATAAGGTTATACACATAAAATAGTTTATGAGTCTTATCTATAGGCTTAACAGGTTTACTCTCCTACCATTACATATACAGTATATATATATATATATATATATATTTGTTTGTTTGTTTGTTTGTTTGTTTATTTATTTATTAAACTCACTTTCTTTCTGCACCTATGGCAATAGCCATTACTGTTACTTGTAACACTATGTCAGTTATCTACACCGAACCATAATGTTCACCGTGGGTTAACCAGATTTGGAGAATTACCATGTAATAAAACACACATCACCGCCATGTTTCTTGTAGATTCAGAAATGTGAATACACAGATGACACATGCTCACTTGTCTCAGTCATTATGTTGTCACATATAAACCAGGATTAATATATATTCATAAAACATTACAGGAAATATCTCAAATAGTCAGCAACTATAGCAATTTCATCATCAAACTTGTGCATGCACTGCTGCATTTGTCAACTTTCACACAAAAATCTGAAGAATGAAGTTGTTTGAGAAGGAATGCTAATATTTTAGCAGAGCTGAGATGAAAGATACAGTAGGTAAGGTCCAGAACCTGGTTACAATACAACTTTGTTTGAGACACAAGGTGCTTTGAGTAGGTCTTGAGTGATAATGGTGGCAGATTGCTATGTGTTCATTGTTTACACTCACTTAACAATGTACATTTGTCTAGTGCATCATCTAATGATGAGGGATGTCAAGAACAAATGTTTTATGACCACATGAAGGCTAAATATAATACACAGTTTACAGATCAAGGCTAATAAGTAAACAACAACAACACCCAACATAAAAAACACTTTTTTATCAGGTATAATATGCGTACTTGGTCTAATATTATACTCAAGACAATGTTATTGTTAATAATTATGCAAAATTAGAGTATATGTGGAAACTTACTTACAAGTAATGATGCTCTTACTTGTCCTAAATCATGTCTGATTTAGATAAAATACTAATGTACCTATCTCCTGTGATGTGTTATACAGTACTAACAATCCTTACCAAACTTAACAAACTTGCTTTTGTGAATGACCTCGATTAAAAGAATTTTACATTAAATGGCCAAAGATGGCTAAAGATTTAAGGTATATAGTTAATATTAAGTTACACCATTCCGGCAGATTACTAGCTTGGTGAGTTATGTTACTGCTGTGCTAATTTGGAGTATTTGCATAAGCGCCATGCAAAAACACTTAGGTGCTCAAAAGATTGTAAAAAAACATCGATATTACCAAACTTTACACACCAAACCATATTATAGGATTAGGCATTAATCAAATTATGTATGAGTTTTTTGGTATCTTGAATAATGAAGGAATGTGATAGACATGTAATTCAATTTAACGTTGAAATATGACTGGAACTTTAAACTAGCTTTGAATCAATATTCTCGCTACAAAAGCTCAATAATATATTACTGTAAAAGCAATGGCATAGAATACAGTTCAATGCTAAACACATATGCAGTGTGTCCAACCCATCTGTCAGTTAAAGACAAGTCTTTTTAGTGAGCTCAGATTTACCCCAAATGTTTATGTGATGCATAGCAACCATCCATTCACTTATATTCACATATGAAATATATATGATTTTTCTGTGAGGGATTTCAATCGAGTTCAGAAATTACTTATGTACATGAGTGGAAAATGAACCATTGGCATGTAAAATAAAAAAAATGGTGCATTGCAAATCGCATGGCAAACCCCTCCTCCCACCTTCCTCCCGTCTACGTCAAGATAATAGGTCATTTAAAAAAAAATTAAAAATAAATAAATAAATAAATAAATAAATAAGGGGTGCACGGTGGCTTAGTGGTTAGCACGTTTGCCTCACACCTCCAGGGTCAGGGGCTCGAGCCCCCACCTTGGCTGTTTGTGTGGAGCTTGCATGTTCTACCCGTGCCCCTTGCCCTCCTCCGGGTACACTGTTCTCCTCCCCCAGTCCAAAAGACATGCATGGTAGGCTGATTGGCATGTCCAAAGTGTCCATAGTGTCCATATGAATGGGTGTGTGAGTGTGCATGTGATTGTGCCCTGCGATGGATTGGCACCCTGTCCAGAATGTACCCCGCCTTGTGCCCCATGCTTCCTGGGATAGGCAACAGGTTTCCCCATGACCATGAAGGAAGGATAAGCGGCATAGAAGATGGATGGATGGATGGATGGATGGATGGATGGATGGATGGATGGATGGATGGATAAATAAATAAATTACACACACAAACGAGAGTGAATGGACATTTCTGTGGATTTTCAACTGAAAACGTTTCACCCGAACACAATTTTTAAGATAAGGCTCAGGTGCATTCTTATGAACATGAGATTGTGTTGGAATATTTAAGAAGTCATGCTTGAACTAGACCACTACAAGCCTTGAGACAAAAGTGAAGGTAATTTAGTAATTTTTTCGGTGCTAAACATGGTATTTATTTACACTAGTTCATTTCCCACGTATTCCCTTTTAATAATTATTGGACTATTGTCATATTGCCATTTTCTGGGTCAGTACACTGTCAATAAAAACAAGACCTTTCCATTAAAGACAAATTTACTAAGCTGTACTGTTGGTCATCGTTGGTACCTTTAGTGTGTATCATGTACCTGTAAAAGTGAACATAGTGCACCATATTTTAAGTTTAATGTGTATAATTGAATCTTAAGGACCACTGATGTACCTGTAAAGTTCATTTGAGGTACACTACATACACCTTCCCAGGTAACAGTAGCATTCTAAAGGTATTAAAGATCATGGTAGCACCCCAGAAAGAAGGAAAAAGTACAGCTTGGTGCCTTTATTTATGAGAGTGTTCAGTTATTGTACAGGATGAAGCCTGTTTTTGTTGAAGCCTGTCATGTTATAAGTTGCAGCTTGTTTAGTCTTATTTTAGTCTGAAAAAAGAAATCTCATTGGTGAAATGTTAGAACGTCACATACATGAAAAAAAACATCATAAGTGTCATAATGCATCCATAAACAATGCAGCGCTGCTGTCCCTCCTTCTTACTTTCTTTCTTGTAACTACCTCTTTCACACACTGTTTTATACACACCCAGGCGTGCACACACTGCTCGTTTTGATGTGTTTACACTATGAAAAGGCATTCATTTTCCAAATCCTACCTCAAAATCATTATCTCTCACACGTGAAGGAGGGGAGAGGAGAGTTTGTGTGGGCGTACAACAGGCTTTTCTGCACAATCCTCTTAGAGAGAGAATGAGAGAGAATAGGTTAGTTGAAATTAATAATAAAAAAATAATAATTTAAAAAGGGAAAAGAAGCTACAGACTCCAGAGGAGGGGAGGAAAGGCCATTAGTGTAGGCATGATTGACAGGTAGAAGGACACTCTGTACTGCAGACCTGGGTAATTATTATCCCACTGTCTGTGTGTGTGTGTGTCTGTGTGTGTGTGTGTGTGTGTGTGTGTGTGTGTGTACGCGCGTGCGTGCATGTGTGTGAAAGAGAAAGAAAGAAAGTGAATACTAGAAAATAGGAGAGGGACAAAGATCAAAAAGTAGATATTGTAGAAAAATGATCACAAATATACAAATAGTTCATTTTATCTTCAAGCAGAGGCTGACCAGCAGTGTGTGTGTGTGTGTGTGTGTGTGTGTGTGTGTGTGATTTTAATCTAAAGATTCAAAGAATCTGATTTTTTGTCCCCAGTCTGGTATTAAAGCTTGTTCTGTACCTTGTTGGCTTTTTGTTTTAGCCGTGGTCTTAACCTTACCAGAAAATTCTCATCAATCCCCTAGGGGCAAATCTTTTAATATTTTGTGCACCTGCTGTTAACATTCCCCAAAGGGAAGCATATTATTTCATGTAGAGCAAGAACAAACTTGTGTTCTTTGATTGACCACTTAAAATCACTCCCATGTGCCTGCATGAGGCCTTAAGTCATGAACCTCTCAAGCAAGCACAATAACTAGCCGTCATTTAATGCCCAGGTCAACACGAGCTCGGCTGGAAAAAATGCTGCTCGTGATGTGGTGAGATACTGCGGCTAGAATATATTGTTCATTCAAGCTGCGCTAACATGAGCTAACACCTGTCCCAACACTTCTATACATTGTCTTTCATATTGAAAGCCTACAAGGCCGTTTCTTTGAAACCTTTTGTAAGTTATAAGAAATGGCAAGAAGCATTTTATAACAGCACACCACTGATGACAAGAATATCAGTCGGATACCAATATGGCCCTGAGGAATGGCCATGGTCTACCATTAAGCTAGAGCTTTTTCTTGCAACCTTTTCACTGTAAGCTGTCAGGAGCCAAGACCAAATGTTGTATACCAGTATATGAGCTCTGATAAATATATCAGTGGCCTAGAAATCTGGCCCTGAGGAATGGCTGCTGTGCCTTGAGCCGAACTAATGAAGCTCCAGGTTTGATTCTCACTGTCTTAGAGCTTTCCCACCTTTCACCAGCGCTACCAGGGGAATCCGCTTGAATAAATATGGAACATATTGTCGCAGGCCTCATTGTGGAGCTAATTAACAGAGCAGACGCTTAAAGAATCTCTGAGTACACCAAGTCCCAATTATTGAGCGAGCCAGGCAGTAGCTGATTTGCCATTTGTTATATTAAGTATTTCAGATTAGCCAAGTCCAGGTGTAATTAAAAATTGTGCCACTTGCACCCGCAACATGTGGAAACTTGCTAATTCCCAACTTTTCCCCATTCCCTTGTGACTTAACAGATGGCAGTAGAATGAAAGAGAGGGCATGCTAAATAAAATGAAGGGAAAAAAACAACATGTTACTGTTGAATAGCGCATACCTTAATAAATTGGAATTTGGCAATAAGTTCTGATTTGACATAGAAGAGAGGGCAATGAATAAAATTCAGTGAGGAAAAAATATTACAACGTATCCTCAGAGCAACATGAAGGCTTCGTCAGAAAACACTTACTAATTATATGTTGTCTGTTCATCTATATCTCATGGGTATGGAGATCTGCCTGGTTGGGTAGTGTTTCTTATGTGTTTGGAAGACTGAAATCACTGTCCTTTCTAAATGTTTGGAAATTGCTCACTGAGTGGAGAGGATGTTTTGTCGTGTTGCTATGGTGATGTTCCATCTGCCATACAATAAAAGGCTTATGCCTTTACCTCTGAACAATCATAATTATGTGTAAACATCTCTGTCAATAAAAAAATATACTTTCAAACCCTAAGGATGGAAATCGGAACACTCCCTACATAAGGCTAATTCACAAGCGTCTAGGTGTGTTTGTGTTTGTCCTTCAACCTTGATAGGAAGCAAAACAGAGAGCAAAGGCATTACACGAGCCATCGATCTACACATCCAGCAAGCTGGCAAGAAACAACGTGACATGCATCCCACATAGCCCTGTTTCTTTTTTATCAATCAGCAGCTCTCCAAGTCGCCTCTGAAGACTGCATTTCATACTGTTCTTTAAATTTACCCAACCTATAATACACCCCCACACAACATTTCTTTTGCGCTACAAGCATCAGTCCTCTCACACTGCTCTTTCCCCTTCTCTCTCTCTCTCTCTCTCTCTCTCTCTCTCTCTTGCTCTCTCTCTCGCTCACTCTCTCTCTCTATTTCTCTTTCTCTTTTACACCAAATACACTCTGCCCTGAAACTACTGGCACTGACACTGGCAAGTGGGAAACATAATGGAAGTAAGACAGTGGAGTAAAACCTTGCTTTTGAAATAACAAGCTCCATCCTACAACAATCACGATCCTCCAGCATCTGGCCTACCAAACCCTTAAAGAGTATATATGTGTATTTCCTTTTTCTCCAATAGACAAATATAATCCAAAGTACATCCTTTTTGGCATAAGGAGGTTAGTAGGCTAGTGTGCTGAATTGGCAGTCATCTCAAGTCTTTGTATTAGTCAACCCTTTAATCACAGATTTCTTTTGTTATTGTCATTATTGTTATTTGTCCAAAACACATAAATAGGCATAGCCCTGATGGGGTGTTGTTTGGTTTTAATTCAAAATGCCTTTCTTCCAGACATATTAACAACACAAGGTATTAGGAAAGTGGTACCACAAACAAGTCAAATTAATGAGCGAATAATATTTTGATGATGCATTAATGTGTCAAGGGATATGATTTCAAAAGATTTTTTGTTATTGTCATTATTGTTATTTGTCCAAAACACATAAATAGGCATAGCCCTGATGGGGTGTTGTTTGGTTTTAATTCAAAATGCCTTTCTTCCAGACATATTAACAACACAAGGTATTAGGAAAGTGGTACCACAAACAAGTCAAATTAATGAGCGAATAATATTTTGATGATGCATTAATGTGTCAAGGGATATGATTTCAAAAGATTTTTTGTTATTGTCATTATTGTTATTTGTCCAAAACACATAAATAGGCATAGCCCTGATGGGGTGTTGTTTGGTTTTAATTCAAAATGCCTTTCTTCCAGACATATTAACAACACAAGGTATTAGGAAAGTGGTACCACAAACAAGTCAAATTAATGAGCGAATAATATTTTGATGATGCATTAATGTGTCAAGGGATATGATTTCAAAAGATTTTTTGTCTAATTAGGTTTTTGCACAGAGATCAATCTGAGGTCGACACACACAAGAGGGGACCTGGGACATGAATCTTTGTTTAGCACTGCCATCTACAGGTCTCTGAAGATGTGGTATATGTCCATACAACATCTAAATACACAATGTTACATTTATAATATTTAATGCAATCTATTCCAGATCAAACCCTTTTTTGGGATTATACATGTGTTTGCCTTGATGTCGCTGACCATTGCTGCTGAGCTACTACATCTATGTGTTATGTGAGTGCAGTGTATTGTGGTATAAGGGTGATCTTCTCCCACAGGTTTCTTAAAGCCAAAAACATTGTACTGGCTAGAGGGCGCTGTGTACCACACCTGACCAGAACTGACTGTCTGCATTTGCGGTCTTGCACATCATTTTAAACGCATTTGACTCTTGTACTACTTCTATTGGTTGTGAAAGTTCAAGTTGTGGTTAAAGTCAGGGGCACCTGTGCTCTTTCCAGGGTACTCGGGAAGAGCAAACGGGCCTAATTCGGCTCAGCACATCTTTGAAGTCAAAAGTTTATACCACACCCAAAGAAGAACATTTAGTACAGTACGCTTCCAAAACATAATTGCCCTGCTGATTGCTAGTACAACATTGCACTAGAAAGTTTTACTAGCTAAACATCAGGGTCATACAGAATATAACTCAGCATCAGTCCAGCAAAAAGTGACCAGTCTTGAATCCCATGCTAATCTCAGCTGGGATGCTTTTGTAGTTGTTGTTGTTGTGGTTCCGTCCTCAGAGATTACAGGACAACAAAGTTTACAAGTGACTTTAGACTTTGTTTTAGTTATCACTTAAGAATGCAACTGGAGAGTACGGTGACACAACATGTAACTTATAGCATTATGTTTAAACAGTTTAATGATTCACAGCGATTATATCAAAGAACCAATGTGGCTGCACGTTTTCATTTCATCCAAATAGGAGCCAAATAGGAGCTACACCTGATCTGAAGTCATCTGAAGACCAAAATAATTGCTTAGACAAGTGGAATTGTAAATTTTCCAGCTTCAAGTAGTGACCCTGCACATTAGAGGTCAGCTATGTAACTGCAACTTCTGAATATATATGAAAAGGGCACTTATTGTAATGTAGAATGAAGTGCTGCCTTTCTAAGGAACTTTTCACAAGAGGAATAGACAAATGAAAGTACCAAAATAGTTTACTCAGAACATATAGCCGGCATTTATTGAACATCAAACATCAATCAGTAGAAAATATTAAATAAAATGAATTCAGAGCTCTGATGAAATAACCTCTAAATAATAAACCAGAGTCCATCTATCTAGGTAGAATGTTTTGTTTAAATGTTTCTTCTTTTTTAAAAAAGTGGAGTAAGATCTCTCACTTATCTGTACAATGCAATGAAGAAATGGTGAGTAGAACCAGTTCGTGTTGCAGGCAAGATGATCATTCGCGCCTTCTGCCCTTCTGCCTCACGTGTTCAATGGCGAATTTGTCCAATGGAACTCCCTCTCGAATCATGCATCCAAAATAAAAAAAATAACCGGAGAAAATCATAAAATAGGTAAACTCTTTATTGTAATTTCTATTCTTTGCTATGTTATTCCTGCATTATAAGTAGGTTTGGTAGAAAAAAAACTCTTAACTAGCTCTTTTTTTTTTTACTTTATTACTCATTGTGGAAAATCAAAGTACAGCTTCAACTCTATCGTTCTGCTGTTCACGCCACCACTGCCACCTACTGGACAAATACGGTGTGCAGGGAAAACATAACTAAAAGTAATCAAGAAATCAGAGATTAAACTATAATAACATTATCCTGTTAGTAGGCTATTTTCAAATGGGTTACATCCTCCCCTCCTTAATCTACATGCATCCTTTCATGTTGCACGCTACACTATTTCAGATGCTAAGGGTGTTAAATTACATATGTAAGGTACAGTGTCAAGGGAAAGGGTTTTGAAAAAAGCTGGGTCTAACCCAGTTAAAATTGAGTGTATAACTGTGACTAATGGGTTCCCTAAAATTGGGTAAGTCAGCTTTTTGGGAGCTGTTTCATCCCTAGAGGATCTTCTCAACGCCACCTCTTCTTCAGGGGCAACCTCGTCATGTTCTTTTACATTTCCACTTCCCTCTGTCAACACCAATCCAATTCCTGATCCATCTCTAGAACTACAATGCTCATTCAGTTCCGTTGCAGGAATATTAGGAGGATTTCCTTCAGCTCGTACAACATCAGATGCAGGTGAGTATTGAACTTGACTAGCCTCACTATTTCTATCACTTCCAACACCCTCAGGTTCGAACGCTGGAGCTTCAGGGTTTAGTGTGGAGACATCAAAACTCACATTAGCTTCCTGACTTCCAAAGACAGACTCATTTTCCATCTGGGTATCCTCTTCAGTGAATTCTACAATATGAGACCTTTGCTTTAGTCTGGTTTCTTCTTGTAGAATCCCTCCATCCTGTCCATAAATAGTGGAAGTCGAAGGTTGGTCATAAAGGGAGTAATACTCGGCCTCATCCTCCTCTTCAGACAGTTCTCCATCTTCTTCAGCTCCATCATCAACAGGAAAAGGTGAGTGATCGCGATTCTGTCTG
Source organism: Noturus placidus (assembly GCA_022414735.1). Classification (NCBI taxonomy): domain Eukaryota; kingdom Metazoa; phylum Chordata; class Actinopteri; order Siluriformes; family Ictaluridae; genus Noturus; species Noturus placidus. The sequence continues at coordinate 115,304 of JAFFST010048714.1, forward strand.
GACTTAGACTCTCTGGGACATATTTCCTTGACAGTGGATGGAAGAAATCCACATGGCAAAAGCAGGTCTCTATTTAAAACTCTTTCAGGTCCACTTGTGTGTTCTGGGATGACAACATAGACAGGGGAGTCTTGGATCTGTTTAACAACAGTGTATATGGTTTCACTTTATCAATCAAAGATTTTATGATCCCTCTACAGTAATGCCGACATTCCACACAAGAACTCTGTCTCCTGCTGCCAGTGTGGACTCTCTCACTTTGCTGTCAAATCTCTGTTTGTTCTGTAAAGCAGTCTTCAAACTGTGTTCAGTGGCCAGTCAATAGCTTTCAGTTAGACTCTCTGTCAGCTTCTTGACGTATTCAGAGTGGGATAGTTTACTGCTTCCGTCAGGGCTCAGCCCAAAAGCTATGTCAACTGGGAGCCTTGGCTGGTGACCAAACATCAGCTGATATGGGGAATAGCCAGTAATATCATTTTTATTGCAATTATACGCATGGACAAGGGGCTGCACAAATTCCCTCCATCTCACTTTGTCTCTCTCTTCTAATGTACCCAGCATCTCAAGAAGTGTTCTGTTAAACCGCTCCACGGGATTTCCACGTGGATGGTAAGGTGTTGTCCTCGTCTTTTTAATGCCGAGTAGCTTACACAGGTCTTTGATCAGGGCTGATTCAAAGTCGCGACCTTGGTCACTGTGCAACCGCTCGGGGAATCCATAATGAATGAAAAAGCTGTTCCACAGAGCTTTCACCACTGTTCTTGACTTTTGATCTGCTATTTGAACCGCTACTGCATACTTAGTAAAATGTTCCGTAATGACCAAGATATTTTTTGTTCCTTTTTCATCAGGCCCCAGTGAAAGATAGTCCATACAGACCAACTCCAAAGGACAGCTTGTTTTTATATTAACCAAGGGAGCGCTTCTCTCAGCCCGTGCCTTTCTCCGTATACATCTCTCACAGGTCTTGATTCTCTCAGTCACGTTCATGGCCATACAAGGTCAATAGAATCGGTCACAAACCAAGTCCAAAATTCAGTCAGTACCCAGGTGTCCGACAGCATCATGGAGGTTCTCTAGAGCGGTCTGTCTGTATTTTGTCAGAAGAACAAGCTGATGGAAAGGCTCACCTTGACTTATGCATTTTCGGTATAAGACTTCATCAGAGAAGACCAGTTGCTCCATTATTCTCAACATCAACTGGATCTCTCGATCCTCCTGATGCCTCAACCGGTATGAAAGTCGCTTTCTTGCTTTGACAAGCTCTATTACTGTACTGATGACTGGATCTTGCCTTTGCTCACGTGCCCAATCTTGAAGTGACATTTGCGTCAACGTACATGACCCAAGTTCATACTTGACAGAATCCTGCAGGAATGGCATTCCACTGCTAAACATTCCACTGGTACCGGCATTTGGAAGTCCGGCCCTGTACTTGCCGCTGAGATGTTCTGGTACCTCTGACACACTGCCTTCACAGCATCAGATGGAAAATCGGCTCCTCTGTCGTTTTGTAGGAACTGGGCAAGAAAGCGCTGAATGCGAGTATCCTCATCCTGAGAAGTGAAGTCAGGTTGGTATTTGTCATGAGGATGCGGACGCCTTGCATCATCAGAGAAAGGCGGTTCATGCACGAGTTGCATATTCATAGAGGACCTGAGCTTTGTGTTCCCTAAATGGCGTTGCATGCGATCCTGCTTTGCAGTTCTCCTGTCATCCTCTGTTCTCCGTGTGCATCTTGGTTCTTCCTCCCAGCTCTATATTGGATGTTAAAGTCAAAGCTGGAAAGGGCAGCCAGCCAGCGGTGGCCTGCAACATCAAGCTTAACAGACGTCAGTACATATGTCAGTGGGTTGTTCTCTGTCACAACAGTGAATTTCGCTCCCTAGAGGTAATCAAAAAATTTCTCTGTGACAGCCCACTTTAAAGAGAGATATTCGAGTTTGTGTGCAGGGTACCTTCGTTCACAGCGGTTGAGTCCCCTGCTTACATAGGCTATTACTCTCAATTTGCCTTCCTGCTCTTGATATAAAGCCACACCAAGGCCATGAGTGCTTGCATCTGTATGTACTACGTAAGGCTTCTTTGGGTCAACAAACCCAAGAATCGGAGCTGTTGTGAACTTTTGAATGAGAGTCTTGAATGCGTCTTCACAGGCTGATGTCCATTTTTCATTAAACGGTCTTCTGAAATCTACACTTGAGAGACGTGTTGAGCTGTTATATGAGGAGGCTGACTTCCTTTTTGGTGGCAGGTAACCAGCTGTTAAGTCGTTCAGAGGCCTTGCAATTTTGGAATAGTCCTTTATGAACCTCCTATAATACCCAGCAAATCCAAGGAAAGACTTAAGCTCTTTGATGTTATTAGGTCTAGGCCACGTCATCAAAGGAGCTATCTTGGCTGGGTCGGTCTCTACCCCAGTAGCAGACACAACATGACCGAGGTATTTAACAGATGTTCTGAAGAATTGGCATTTTTCAGGTGAAAGTTTTAAACCAAATTCCTTCAACCTCTGCAGAACTCGGAGTAATCGATCATCATGTTCAAGTGTAGCCGAGAAAATGATAACATCAAGAAAAACTAGGACTTCTCTCAAGTTCATTCTACCCATACACTTATCCATTACTCTCTGAAAAGTACTGGGGGCATTCATAACTCCCTGTGGCATCCTGTTAAACTCCCAGAACCCCATAGGTGTCACAAAAGCTGTTTTGCACTTGTCCCCCTCCTCCATTTCTACTCGATAGTAGCCAGACTTGAGATCCATAATAGAAAACCACTTGGACCCGTTCAAGGCTGAGAAGGCTTCTTCTATGTTAGGTAATGCATATGCGTCTTTGATGGTTTGTCTATTCAGTTTTTGGTAATCGACGCATAGCCTTATATCACCGTTCTTTTTCTTCACCACTACTATTGGTGAAGCAAAGGAGCTTTCTGACTCACGTGTGATGTTTGCATCTTGAAGCTCTTTTAAATGATGTCTGACAGCCTCATAATCAGAGGGATGAATCGGTCTTGGCCTCTGTTTAAATGGAGATGGATCCAAACGTATCCTGTGTTTCAGCTCAGTGGTATGACCAAAATCAAGGTCATTGAGTACAAAAACATCTGACATTGAATTTAACTTCCTGGTAATTCTCTCCTTCCACTCTTCAGACAAGGGAGAGTCTGCAAAGTCAAAAGTGAGTTTACCGGAATCAGACACATGCATGGAGTTGCACGTCATGAAGGATGAAGTCAGGTGGGATGGCTCACTCAATGTGACTCTGTCATCATGACCTGGTAAGAAGGACACAGCTTTAGGAAAAAAAACTCAGCAATGCTATGACCTGCTGATAATTTGATGTCATGTGCGGTCTCATTTTTCACCAAAACAGACATCTTGAAGGATGGAAATGGCGGGCTTGTCATGACGTAGCTACAGAGACCAGCAGGTAAGTTGGATTGGGGGGGCTCTACTATTAGGGGAGTATCGGTAGCTACTGGGACATGCTTTGCGTACCTAGTTAAAGCCATTCTTTCACCTGCAGGAATGATGACACTCTTTTTGCTCTGCAGCTTCACAATCCCAACTCTGCCATTTTGTTGATTTATTTTGAATCTGTGATACAAATGTTTAACAAGTGGGGAGCATTGACCACCGTGGGTCCCGTGTCTTACGCAGCCATCCTGAATAAGTGCACACTTTTCATACAGTAGATATAGTGTGTTGGTGCCTATCAACAAGGGGACATCCATGTTTGTTCTGTGGTCAGGCACAACAAGTGCTAAGGTAAGAATCTTTACAGGTTTCCCCATGATGTGCTCTGGAAAGTTTATGTTGACTTTGATGTAACCTAGATATGGTACTTACTGACCACCAGAACCTTCTATGTCTAATAGGTCTTGAATGGGGAAAACGGGCTAATGTGAAAGGGAACACTCATGAAAACACTTTGAAATTGTGCTAACCTGGGAACCTGAATCTAGAAGGCTATCACACTAAAATCCTTCAACTGCAACAGTTGATGTACATTTTGGACCTATCAACCCTCTTGGGAGGGCACCATCCAATGACTGAGCTGAGGAATGTGTTTCACAGACGACTGTTTTTGTGTCTTTGTTTTGTGTGGGACGTTTCACTTTATTTCCGGGTGCAGTTAGTCCCTCCACTGCGACCCTGTCCAGTTTTAATGGTCATATTTGGTTTCCCATTCATTTTGTCTTGCTTTGAGTTCTTTATATTTCTGAGCAACAAACAGCTTATTTGGGGGATTTTCACACTGTCGTGCTAGATGGCCATCATTGCCACACTTGAAACAGAACCAAGCCTTCGGCCTTGTTTTTGGCCTTGAATTTCAGCTACCCTAACTGAGGGGGTATCTTGAGCTGAATTCTGGATTTTATTAGCATTCTTTTGCCTCCTTAGATCTTTCTTTTTGATAAGTTGTATTTTTAGTTCAAAGACTTGTTTCTGTAAAGATTCAGTTTCTGTGACGTATGTCTGGAGGACATTTGTGCCTGCATCATCAAAGAAAGGCGGTTCATGCACAAGTTGCATATTCATAGAGGACCTGAGCTTTGTTTTCCCTAAATGGCATTGCATGCGATCCTGCTTTGCAGTTCTCCTGTCTTCCTCTGTTCTAACTTGTAGCAGGAAATCAGAGAAATCAGGCGGGTTTTCTGTTTTAAGCCCTAATTGTAGTGCTAGGATAAGGGACTGGTTCCAACATCCACATCGAAACTGTTGCAACAGCTGTTTATTGGCGTCTGCTTTCGCAATGCCACCTCTCTGCACAGCTGTAGTGATCAGCACCTGTAACCGCTGCAGGTTTTCTGAGACTTTCTCTCTCTCCTGCGTTTTGATGAGTGCTAAGCAACCTTGTGAAAATTTCTTCCCCATCCTCAACTAATCCATATGCTGAGTCAAGGAGCTTCACATAATCACGAGGAGCTGCATCTGGGCCTAGTTGCCTGATTAAATCAGAGGCTGGTGGAAGCAGGACGCATGTCAACAGGGGTTTTATCCTGAATCATAAGCTCCACATGGAGAGACCATGTCTGAAAGTCAGCTTCATTTGTAGGTTTAGGAAGTTTGCCTGAAAAGGGACGAAGTCACTTAGATATCTGGCTTGAGGCATTGATGTTATCATTGTTTATAACATGCTCTACAATGATCCTCAGAAGGTCAGGTGGATTGATTACGTCGTTGTCTGAGGCTCCTTGGTTGATTTGAGCTGACTGTGTTGTCTTTTTCCTTGTTCTAGTAGTGAATGTAGGGGAAGCATGTTGTGTTGGGTAAAACTTAGTGTGTGCTTTACAGACTAAAGGGTCCCACTGTCATCAGAATCTACCTCACTATCAGAGTTTGAACTGTTACTTGAACCTAAAAGCTCTGCTCGCACTGTGGGTAGGGATTTCTCAGGAGTAGTAGTTCCTTTATAAGCCCTATCTATACGCCACATAATATTAGGATCACTAGCACTAGATAGATATTGTGGGAGGTTAGGAGCTAGGTCTATGACTGATTGCTCCGACTCAAACTCAACTAGAGCTTTAACTCCATTCTCTTGTCCTGTTTGTCTTACCCTAAGAACTTTGTTCACAGGTCCAAAAGCTGAACAGGATTCAGTTATCTGTTCATAAGTATCAATTGTGGTAATACCCTCAACATACACAGCCATTTTCAAATTCACACCATACTCTTGTTCAGTATCCATGACTGTATTGAATTTGACACAATTTACAAAAGCAAACTGAAAAAGAATTTACTGTAGAAAAAAATATTACAGTGAGTCAATAGTCAGGTTTACCCGGCAATGTAAACAAATACTAATTAAATCTAATTTCTCCTCTTGGGCACTGGCTTGCCAAATAAAGAAAGGGGCACTTATTATAATGTAGAGTGAAGTTCTGCCTTTCTAAGGAACTTTTCACAAGAAGAGTAGACAAATGAAAGTACCAAAATAGTTTACTCAGAACATATAGCTGGCATTTATTGAACATCAAACATCAATCAGTATAAAATATGAAATAAAATTAGCTCTGATGAAATAACCTCTAAATAATAAACTAGAGTCCATCTACCCAGGTTGTATGTTTTGTTTAAATGTTTCTTCTTTTTTAAAAAAAGTGGAGTAAGATCTCGCGCTTATCTGTATGATGCAATGAAGAAATGGTGAGTAGAAAAAGTTCGTGTTGTAGGCAAGATGATCATTCGCGCCTTCTGCCCTTCTGCCTCATGTGTCCAATGGCCAATTTGTCCAATGGAACTCCCTCTCTAATCATGCATCCAAAATAAAAAACAACCGGAGAAAATCATAAAATAGGTAAACTCTTTATCGTAATTTCGACTCTTTGCTCTGTTATTCCTGCATTAGAAGTAGGTTTGGTAGAAAAAAAATCTCTTAAAAAGCTCTTTTTTTTTTTTTTTTTTTTTTTTTGCCAATCAGCCTACAACATGTCTTTGGACTGGGGATGAAACCAGAGTACCTGGAGGAAATCACCGAGGCATGGGGAGAACACACACACACACACACCACACACACACACAGGGTGGAGGTGGAATTCCCCCAACTCCAGAGGTGTAAGGCAAATGTGATAACCACTATAAATCACCATGCCCCCCTAGATCAGATGCATGTTGCCTAAATGAAAAACAAAATTACAAGCATAATTACAATAATGTAGCCTTAGCTGCTGTGCTGGGAAAGAGAATCACACCAGGGGAAATTGCATTATAGGGAAAATAATTTCAAATCATAGGCAACTGGAAAGATCATGAATATTAATTAAGCAATGCATTGAGTTGATCACATGGATGGCTGAGGCAGATCGATGCTGCAGAGTCACAAGCACATGCTTATCATCTTGGACTTCGGAGACAGGATTAGCCTGTCACTGCCTAATCATATTAACATATAGTACCTTGCACAGTAATAACAAAACTAGATAAACAACTGTATGCATGTATGTGGAATTAAAAGTCATACACGGATCATCGATTGATTAATGCTTGTTTATGAGCTGAAAGATTCTCAGGGTCAGGGTAATGAGTGAAGACCTAGGCTGTACTTCAACACCATGTTCAACCCCTGGTAACTAAACTGTGGCTATGAACTGTTAGGTGATTGGCTTATAAAAAAAACTAACTCAAGCACCTTCTGCAGTTTGTCTTTCTGGGGGAATCCTTACAGAATTAAGTAGAACCTAACAACAGAGGAACCCCTGAAAAACCTTTTTATAATAGTGTACTTATAGCACAAAGGGAGAACCTAGCAGGAACTAGGCTTTTCAATAATGAGACACTTGCTCTTGGCAGCAAAAACAATGTAGTGGAAGTCATTAAATTGTCAAAAAAATTATCTTATACTCTTTAAACAGAGTAAAATCATGTAGATAATTAGTATGATATCTAACTAGTGTGCAAATGAACTAGCGTACAATTAGATAGACTAGTCTAGTAACTGTCATATATAGTTGCTGTCATATATAGATGTGTTTATAGTTCTTTACATAAAAATGCCATTTGTGCATAGCAAATCGAATATTATCTTGTAATAGTATTTTAGATTTATAAATTATTTAATCTGCTTTAATCTTTTTAATCTTGCATCACAACACAGTGTCCTCAGCCTTGATCGCAAAGGATAATTTAGGGATCATGGCTAGAAAGAACGGAAAGTACGCCTCCATCCTAAATGTTGTCAAGTGTTTTGGTTTGTCGCTTAATGGTTCTTTGTAAAACATTACAGCAGATCATTTCCCTTTCAGATAGCATTACAGGTCTAACCCCTTCAGAAAGCTGAACCATCCAAAGAACCTGTGAGGAAACATTTTTGCTAAAAAAAAAAAAAATAAAAATGCAATGCTAATAGTAGTTGTAGTTATTTATGTAATTAACTATGCTCACTACGCAGTGTTTACATTATCAGACTACACTGTCCATCTGGCTGTACATAGTGGTGTGAAATGCGAAGAAGGCTTAGTTGGAAATCAGATTCAGTGTTGCTTTTAATTATAACAAAATGGAAAGGTTTGTTGGTTTTTCTTGTTAAAAAAAGACCTGATGCAGAAAAAAGATGACATAATTTGTCACAGTTAATCATGTAGATAAAGAATATTAGTCTCATGAATTACACGATAAAACTAGTCCACAAGTCCACAATAAAACTCACATTAACATTAGTAACAAGTATTAGTGATAATGACCTGGCAACAATATGCACGTGAAAAGAAGAAGAAAAAAATCACATCACACATTGGAATGACTTGGAAAAGGTTAACAAGAGTGTGTAGTGCTCTGTCTGTTTCCACTACATACACTTTTGCAACCGTAAAATATTGTACTGGGTAGTGTGCAAAGATCTTATGCTGGTGTTTATTTTGCATATATGGGGTTTGGGTGTAACCTTAGTAACACATGACCTATTCATAACATTTGCTCATTTTACAAATCTGTGCTAATCTACAGTTTAAAACTAACAGCTTGTCTAAATTTGTGCAGGGCTGATAATGAGATTATATTAGACCATGGCCTTGTTGTTTTTTAGCTTGTCGTAATCCATTAGCTTTCACTCTGTGTGTGTGTGTGTGTGTGT
>JAFFST010048715.1:0-14531 GCA_022414735.1 Noturus placidus
TTTGGACTGGGGGAGGAAACCGGAGTACCCGGAGGAAACCCCCGACGCACGGAGAGAACATGCAAACTCTGCACACACATGGCCCCGGCGGGACTCGAACCCCGGACCCTGGAGGTGTGAGGCGGACGTGCTAACCACTAATCCACCGTGCGCCCGACATGTTGATGCATTCACACACAAACACATTCCTCATGGGGATTTTTAAGATGATTAAGGGTTGTACCATCTTACATAGATTCTCCTTGGAACTTTGTCTGAGAGGTAAATACTCCAGGGTTCTACATAGAGACTTGAAGGGAAAGAAACAAGACAAAGAACCCTTACGTGATAGAACAATCCTGATTTTCATCACTTGTGTTTAGTTGCTATGAGTGCTGTCATAGGCAGAGTCACAGACAGAGGTCTGTCATTCAAGCTGCTCAGTAGAATATTAGACCACGCCCATTAGGGCAGGTCTAGGATGGGTCTGATTGCTGAGTTTAGAGTTTTTTGCACACTTCTCTTTTGTTTTTCATTCAAGCCACTTTATTTCACACAATTTATTAATAATTTATTAATACTTCAAATGGTCAGTTCTCTGATTGTGTACCTTATCACCTCTTGGTCCCGGAACTCCAGTTACACCATTGGGACCTCGTTCTCCCTGAAGATGAAAACATTTATATTTTAGAACTGAAAGTTCTTCTTTCACTCCTCTCTAAATGACGTTCATTACCTTGGGGCCGTCTTTGCCGTGTTTGCCCTGATCTCCAGCGCTTCCTTCCAAACCCTAAAAGATTCAAAACCATCACAGACGATTACAAAACTATCGTTTGAATTGAAGTATGAACAAAAGCAGGAAAGTTTACTTGTGGTCCTGGTGATCCAGCTGATCCAGTCGGCCCGGGTTCTCCCAGCACACCTGAACGACCCGCTCGACCACGGAACCCGGGAAAACCAGGAGGACCCACAGAACCCTGATAACACACACAATGTAATTCAATAGGGTTTTTATATAACTCTGTCACCAGCGAGGAAGCTTCAAGAGCATGAGCACCAAATTATTTCATTCTTTCTGTAAAGCTGCTTTAGGAAAGTGTCCCATTGTTGAAAGCTCTATATAAATACAATGGAATTGAATTAAAGTTCATTGGGGTGCTCATAAAAGGTGACGAATTCATGATATTATACAATTTCATAAACTACATAGCTGACTTACACAAAATCACCCATTTGAGGTCTTCCCTTTAAATAAATAAATAAATGTTCTACCAGGAAGTGATTGTGCATAAATGTCAGCTGTGAAGTGCATCTGCAAGGGTTAGGGTTAGGGTTAAGGTTAAGGTTAGGGTTAAGGTTAGGGTTAGGGTTAGGGTTAAGGTTAGGGTTAAGGTAAGGGTTAGGGTTAGGGTTAAGGTTAGGGTTAAGGTTAGGGTTAGGGTTAGCCCGAGCACACAGTGCTTTTTCCTTAACATTTCTAGGTGTCCAAGAAAAAGACGCTGGATCTCTTTTATATTCTCGTAACATCACCTTCAGTACCCAAAACCTGTGGGATATAAAGGTGTAATCTCCCGACTCCCGGAAATGTCCTTTTATGAACTGTATGGACTTAAACTCAACACACACTATTATCATTGATGATCTATTGCCTCTTTTCTGAGACATTGTTACTCTTTAATTTTGCACCAAAGCCAATCATGTTCCTCATCATGGTGTAGCTGGAAGGAGACAGAGGTAACACCTACAACACCTACAACTCAGTTCAAATCAATCCAAGTCAATTTGCTTTGATTTGTGTAGCACTTTCACTGTCCCAAAGCAGCTTTACAGAAACATATAAACTTACATCTATAAACAAAACTGAGAACTTTGATTCTTTCTTCATTCTTATTCGGCTTTTGATGGTCAGATAGTGTTTAAAATATATATATATGTATATATATATATATAATAAACTCACCTGTTCTCCTTTTTCACCAGGATCTCCTTTATCTCCTCGCTCACTTTTCTGACCCTGAATATATGTATTTAAAAAAATGTAACGGATCAAATAAGAGAGATATCGTTTTTGCTTTAAGTTGTGTACAGCTAATTAGATAAAGAACATTCTTAAATAATCTTACTGGATCACCTGAGGGTCCTGGTTTTCCCACTGTTCCAGCATGACCCTAAAAAAACATTAAAACAACGGCTCAACACAGCAATAACATAAATAATAAATATGCTGATTAGCCAGAACATCAAAGCTACTGCACGTAGAAACTCCATGTTGTCTCATTTACATCTCTGTATAAAGCACTTTAATTTCACAGCTTTGCACCAATCACATCTACACTATAAGCCATCCGTGCTACGCTAGCGAGCCCGCTAACTCAGATAATGTTAGTGATGATGAGATGGTGGTTGGCATGGCAACGTTACATTCGGAAAATAAACGTAAAGCATGTCGATTAGTAAAACGTGTCGATTAGTTGTGACTAATTTTAACTAGTGCGGTAGCTAAGTTAGCTAATGCTAGTGAGGAAAACATGGTGGTTGCCGTGGTAACATGACAAGTTTGGATGATAAATTTAGACTCATCTGATTCGTGTGCTAACTAGCTCTATAAGTTAGGGATAATATAGTAATATAGTTATGGCAGGAAGATATGGGTGGGACATTGCCTAATTTGCATATTCATGCACAATCATTAATATTCACACATCCTGACTTTTTAAAATCAGGCTGCAGGGATGTTCCTTGGCCATAAAGAAATTCAGTCAAATTATTCTTTTAAGCATTAAACAACTTATTATATCAGTTTAAACCATTTGAATCCAACTATAACTAGGAATTAAAATATTTATACATTGTTGAACTCATTCATAAAGTCTTACTGGCGGTCCTAGAAGTCCCGGGTCTCCAATGGCTCCATTGTTTCCAATCTGTCCCTGTAGATAGATAAACAATGGATATACTAATGAAAAACAATCAATTGAAACATTTCATATTAAGCAAGTTGTTAAAAGTAAAGTAAAAATTTGTGTAATATTAAATAAAACGTACAGGATCTCCTTTGGCACCCGGAGACCCCTCTTGCCCTGGTTTACCCTAAAATCATTCAAAAATACAGCAGATTTATTGAGTTGAATTTCCAGTGTAGAGAATCGGAGTCAGAGCATTTGTTGTTACCCGGAACGATTTGTTTTCGGCTCTGAAAAAGCGATGTGTGTTTGTTATGTTATTAAAAAAGGAAACACAACTTTAATCATTTTTTAGACTTTATACATATTCAGCTAACGCTTATCACATTTTCCATGGTTACAGTGAGCGAGTAATTATAAACGCACATCATACCTGCGGCCCGCCGTGTCCGTGAAATCCAGTGATGCCATCGGGACCTGGATCTCCCTGAACACACACATTTTATTAACATATAACATGAATGAACTCTTTTTACCAGAGACCAGGGCGCGTCCGTGTTCAGGGCATGTCTGTGTTCAGGGCGTGCTCGTGTTCAGGGCGCGTCCGTGTTAAGGGCATGTCTGTGTTCAGGGCGTGTTCGTGTTCAGGGCGTGCTCGTGTTCAGGGCGTGTCCGTGTTCAGGGCGCGGCCGTGTTCAGGGCATGTCTGTGTTCAGGGCGTGCTCGTGTTCAGGGCGCGTCCGTGTTCAGGGCATGTCTGTGTTCAGGGCGTGTTCGTGTTCAGGGCGTGCTCGTGTTCAGGGCGTGCCCGTGTTCAGGGCGTGCCCGTGTTCAGGGCATGTCCGTGTTCAGGGCGTGTCCGTGTTCAGAGCGTGCTCGTGTTCAGGGCGTGCCCGTGTTCAGGGCGTGCCCATGTTCAGGGCATGTCCGTGTTCAGGGCGTGTCCGTGTTCAGGGCGTGCCCGTGTTCAGGGCGCGTCCGTGTTCAGGGCATGTCTGTGTTCAGGGCGTGCCCGTGTTCAGGGCGTGCTCGTGTTCAGGGCGTGCCCGTGTTCAGGGCGTGCTCGTGTTCAGGGCGTGCCCGTGTTCAGGGCGTGCCCGTGTTCAGGGCGTGCCCGTGTTCAGCATTGAGTTTATTTGAGATTTGAGATGTCACACTCCACAATGGTGATTAATGCCTCATCTGAAAGTAGACACCCAGGTTTTTTTACCTAGCCTACTAGGTGTAAATATTTCTGTGGCAGTTGTATACAGTGTTTTACTATCGGCACTTTAGTTGTGCTGTGTTTGATCTCTGTACCGGTGGTATTGTGGAGCGGTGTGAATTGTTTGCCCAGCAGGGGGCGCACACACTCCTCTTTCACATCATCCTCCTCACCAGCAGCTAACTCTACACACAGAAACCCAACCGTGTCCGGACTCATGTTTAACAGACTTGCAGAGATAATAAATCCATTTTTTACGCTGGCAGAACGGAGCAGCAGTGTACTGTGAGAAAGAGTTAAGGGATATGTTCTGTATGTTTAGACATAATAATAATAATAATAATAATAATAATAATAATAATAATAATAATAATAATAGGGTCTTAATAAATACACGTAGTACTGCGAGCATTGGGAGATTTTCTGGAGATCTTTTTTATTAAGCAATATATTTGATATATTAATTTTATTGATTAATTTGAGGGGGATATTTCTTGCTTTATAAAAGTTTTTTTTATTAATTAATTTTTGTTATTGGTATTTGCATATTTTAGTTTTATATATTATTCTTTTTCAGGCTTATTTTTAATATTATTTGTATTTGCTCGACAATCTGCAGCAAATGATATTTTCAAGAAACATTAAAACCACATTTTGTTACACCACGGCCAGCAGATGGCACTGTGGCACGGCGCCTAACAAAGACACGTGAGTCTGTTGTTTTGGTTCATGCACTTCCTGGTTCTGTATTGTTTAAGTTTAAGTATGTCTTTAATGTGCCCCAGGTGTCCATGGGTTTGGTTCTGATTATGTTCAGTATTTAAACCCCTCGGGTACTGAACACGGGGCTCAGTATTATCGTTGGTATTGTTTGTATAGGTGTATCATTTGTTTCCATGCCACGATTCCAGTTTCTCGTTTTCCGGTGAAGACCGTGTTTTCTTTGGTTTTCGAGTTACGTGTTTAATAAAGACTTTGACCTGCACTTGCATCTGCCTCCAATCTCGTTCCGTAACACATTTCACCGTTAGGACTCAAATTAAAAGCTGTTAAAGGCCTCCTCTTAATTTTGTGACACATAAAGCTGGATTTAAGTCTCCTGAGTTATTTATTTATTTAAATTATTGTGACAATATTCATTTTTTCCCCCGAGTAACGTGTGTGTGAGACTCACTGGATTCCCGGCTCCTCCTCTCGCTCCGCTCTCACCAGGCTGACCCTGAACACAGACGATTCACTTTAATCCAATTCAGTTTTTTTTATTATTATTAACTTTTCTATTTTAAAGTAGAGAACACAACAGCTCTTACAGGAGGTCCTTTAACTCCACTCAGTCCTTTAGCACCTCTCGGCCCCGTACGACCCTGCAGGACATGATCAACGTTTTATTAAAGAGGAAAAGAGAAAGTCGAGTGTACAGTAAATAGAATGAATGACGTACTGTTAGACCTGGAGCTCCTGTAAACCCGGGCCATCCAGCTTCTCCCTAAACAACGTGTCAGGGTTTAGATGGTAAAAATCTTAAATAATGAGAGCAAGTGATATAATAGAGGTTTAAAAACAGAGACGTACAGGAGGACCGTGTGCTCCCATAATCCCCCGCTGTCCTCGAGGTCCAGGTGGGCCCTAAACACATGCAGTTTTATTTTAAAAACAGTTTTAGGCATTATAAGTTAGGCGACGTGTGAGACGTGCTCGTGCCATGCTTCCTGTTAAAGTCTATCGCGACCTCGCGACATTCTTCTTTTGTCAAAGGTGGTTTTAAAGGCTGTCTGAAAAAAATATATCCATCCATCCATCCATCCATCCATTTAATGTAGCACTTATCCTACACAGAGTCGCAAGGAACCTGGAGCCTATCCCAGGGAACTCGGGGCATGAGACGGGGGACACACTGGAAGAGGTGCCAACAGCACCGCAGGGCACAATCACACACACTCACACTCACAGTCACACACTATGGACAATTTGGAAATGCCAATCAGTCTACAACATATGTCTTTGGACTGGGGGAGGAAACCGAAGTACCTGGAGGAAACCCTCAAAGCACGGGGAGAACATGCAAACTCTGAACACATATGGTGGAGGCGGGACTCGAACCCCCATGAAAAATCTTGGAAAACATTTTGCTAAAAATGGGACTCGAGTTCCTGAACACAAAAGCGTAAGTAACAACATGAAGGAAGCCACTGAAGACATTTCAGAGACATTTGACCTTGCTGTGACCTTGACCCTGTTTGGATCTAATTATTTAATCTGCTGGTTACAGTGATAATTCCACATGGATGGCTGGAGAACCTGAAAATACAGCACCACTGCTGTACAATTTACCACTTACAACACACGCTTAAACACTCTGCACGCGCTTCTCCGCGTGTGCGTGATGAACATCACATGATCTTTGGTATTTTTTTGTCACTTATAGGTTTTTGCTGTACGTGTACGTTCACGGCGTCATGGGACTCCTTTCGGGTTCAGTGAAATCGTAAAGCACTGACTGGCGATGTTTATGTCAAACTTGCGCTTGATAAAAGAAGCGAATGTGTGCATGATGTAGTGTTATGTTTTGTTACGAAGTCTGTAATTTAACTCAAAACAAAATAATGTTACAACTGTGCGAACTCTCTTCTGCATATTCACTTACAGCATAGCCAGTTATTCCAATCAGGCCAACTTGTCCTTTATATCCCTGTAAACAAACAAACAACGCATCAGGGTTTATTCTTTGTTAATCACAGTATAATGTTATAGAAGAATCATTTACCTTCACCCCAGTCCTGCCTTTCTCTCCCTGAGGTCCCGGTTCTCCAGTGTAACCCTAACATCAAGAAATGACCTCGTTTGATATTTCAAACTGAATGCTTAAAGAAAATCTCCAGGATTCATTTTAACTCCGGATGGATGGATATCGATACTGGTGTCGATC
Source organism: Noturus placidus (assembly GCA_022414735.1). Classification (NCBI taxonomy): domain Eukaryota; kingdom Metazoa; phylum Chordata; class Actinopteri; order Siluriformes; family Ictaluridae; genus Noturus; species Noturus placidus. The sequence goes on from JAFFST010048715.1 coordinate 7,013, forward strand.
GGAGTATCGGTCCGATTCTGTGCTCATTCACGCATTAAAAATGCTCCGATACCAGGTACTACAACGTACCATACTGTGAGACCTAGCGTATTCTGTAGCGCTAATGACCAGATGCGATCCGGACTTATTTCACAATTAACGATGCAAACTATGAAAATATCCCGAGGAGGAATTATAGCATCTTCCTACAATACAAGCAGAGCAGAATCGGTGGGCGTGGCCATTAAAAAACAGAGCAAGGTGCCGCACTTCATTTCTGCGAGCACTGGGACACGTGCACTTCCTTTCACCAGGTTTTACACTTTGCTCTGCAGTTTAAGCGAAATTCACAACACCTTGCGCTCGTGTCTAACGACCACGCTCGCCGATAGCGCTCCGTGTCCTCACGCTTTTCCTTTATAGCATATTCATTTTGGTGCCAGTATCAGTATTCATTCGTACTGGTATAGATGCATCTGTAATGTTAATATTTAATAAAGAAACCCTGGACGTCTTACCCAGTCACCCAGGTCCCCTTTACTGCCTCGCTCTCCTCTGTAGCCCTGTGGACCCTACACACACACACACACACACACACACACACACACACACACATATATCTGCTGTGGGTTCGGTCGGGGTGATGACTAAAGCTTCTTCCAGCCACTCGGGGGCTCAAAACATTACAACCACCTCCTCTAAACGCATCTCCTTCACACTTATATGAATCATCTCCATCCAGGAGTCCTGATACTCACAAGAAACACCCAGGTGTAAACAGGGTATAAGATAAAATATTCCACATGATTTATTTGTGGTCAAATCTCGAATAAGCGTAGAAGTCGCGTACGTTTTCCCCTCGTGGTCCCAGTTGGCCCGTTTCTCTGTCTTGTCCTGGTGTGCCATCTTGGCCTGGTCTTCCAGGAGGTCCAGGTATCCCAGCTGTCCCCGCTCTTCCCTGAGACATACATATAAAACACTAATCATCAGTTACAGTACTGATAACGGCTCCATAATAACAGTGCTAAGTGTTAAGCTGTAAGCCTCCGTTCCTCGTTAGCTTCATTAGCCTTGTCATTTCAGTACAGATGTAAATAAGCACACTTCACCCCAAACACGGCTCATCAGCTCATAAACGGGGATATTTTGTAAATGTTTTTGACCAAATGATTGTAATAAAAATAGTCTAGTTTAGAAATAAGATCCGAATCATTCCTAAATTCTTAAGCAGGCTGTAAGACGTGGTCTTTCCAGGCACTCGCACTTTCAGAAGAGTTAAACTGCTTTGTTTTCTCGCTCTCCTTCTGCGACGGTCAGTGTAAATAAAGCACTGAATCCATGATTATTAGTGCTGATTCCAGACTACTGAAAACCTAAAAACTCATTTGTAGCTGGTGTCATTTCACTCTGGATGGATTTCAGTGGAGCGTGATTGGATTTGTCCATGCAAGAGAACTTTTAACTGGCTCATCTAAAGCCTCGTCTCCTGTTCAGCAGATGCATCACTTCCTCACGTACTCTGCTCTAATAATAGATTTTATAAAGGAAAATTAGCACCACAAAGCAAAAGCGCACCACAATCTGAACAAATGGACTGGAGGCGTCACGGTTTGGTCGGTTTCCTGGTTATGTTTGACACGAAACTGTAAACTGAACCAGCATGGGAATCCGGTAAGAGTTTCTTGTGCAAAATTAGGTTTAGTAATCAGTGTTAGGGTTAACAATTAGGTTTAGAGTTTACTGATTGTGAACCTGATTCTGATTCTGAACTTAATTCTTTGGATTCGGAACCTGACTCCGAATTTGACTTTTACAACGATTGTGATTCTAATTCTAAATCTAAATCTAACTCTGATTCTGATTCTGAACCGGACTCTTAACTAACTCATACTCTGATCCTGATTCTAATTATGAATCTAACTCTGAATCCGACTCTGATTCTGAACTTGATTTTGATTCCAGATCTGTTATGATTCCTACTGTCTCTGTTTCATGTTTAACTATCTGATTCTAATTATGGCTCATGAGGATTAGGGATTAGACCACTGAGCTGTGTTTGGGTTAGGGGTCAGGGGTTAGTAGGTGCTCAGGGATGCCTACAATTGGCCCTGTGACTCCTTTCTTGCCCTGTTTCCCTGGAACTCCAAGATGACCCTAGAGACAAAAACAACACAAAGCAACAGTCAGAAAAGGTGAAGGTTTTTACATTATGAACAAAAAAAGCTAAATAAATAAATAAATAAATAAGATAGGTCCTAAAATGGATCCCTGAGGAATCCCACATTACATAAAAATGAAGAGGCAAAGAAGAATGTTATCTTAAAGACTACAGAAATCCAAACGCATTTCTTCTTCTTCTTCTTCTTCTTCTTCTTCTTCTTCTTCTTCTTCAGCATTATGTATTTCTGTGTGAGCACCATATTTGGATGGGCGGGGCTTTTCATTTGAACCACCAGTACTTGATTGAAAAATGGGCGATCCTGGATCAGCTCTTCCTGCAGTCACTGCATTCCTGGGGTCACTTACAGGCGGGCCAGGATCTCCGGGTCGCCCCATTGGTCCTGGTTGTCCTTTCTGTCTCTAAAGAAATACGGCATTATTAGTTCACGAGAAATGCATAAATAACTAGTAACATTCTCACTCGTTCACAAAGTCCTAAAGCAGAGGAGCGAGTGTAAGGGTTAACTGAGAGTTGAACATTTCGATTGATTTTATGCTCATTGATGCTTATAACAACATTCAGGTTTATACCACAGCACACTGTTTGTAGAACATGTATGGAAGGAGTCTCCAGTTTCAGCCCTCCTTTAATAAAATAAAAAAACACGTACCGGCCATGACGCCATGATCTTCTTGTAGAGTTTACTCTTCTGTTGGTGGAAAGAAAAGATTTCATAGCTACGACACCGCTATATCCTTCAGAAGATTATGTAACGTCACTACGATGAACCGTAACATTCACCTTAAACTCTCGCCATTCTTCCTCCGATGTCATCCACACGATGATGGCAGGAATGCCGGGAGGACCGATCGGCCCTCGGTAACCTACACGTCCTGTACGACCCATCCTTCCTGCAAAGCCCTATGGGAAAACCATGGTGGAAATCCAACAGACTATTCTCTTGAGAATAGAATCAAAATCTTCCGGTTCTAAAAATACTGCCTACCTTTTCTCCTTTCGGTCCTGGAGCTCCAGGCAGACCAGGACGGCCCTGATATCCCTGTGACAACAGGACGTTAAGACACCTTTTATACTAATTGTTATGTGCATCAACAAAATGGCAATAAAATGTCCAAAACAGTCCAGAATGATTCATCTGACGTCAATCAATTCTGAACGTTTCGTAACGCTTCCTGTCTGAACGACGGCGGTAGAGCTCACAGTTAATTTCACAGCACGCGTCTTTGTTTCCGCTTCATTAAATCATTTGGCTAATCCGTTTTCCTGTTTTCGGTCTAATCTTTCTCTCTCGCCGTCTCTCCGTGCGTCTGCTCTCATTTATAGAGCTCTCTCGGTGCTTCTCCTCTCTTTTCAGATCTAATTCGATGAAATCCTGACAAACTCGATTTCCCATCACAGAATCAGAGACACTGTGGGATTCGAATGACCAAGAGAGTGAACATTTCACGGCTCCTGCCAGCAGGAAAAGAGGAAGATCTTCATCCAGATAAACAACCAGACCGGATTGAAGTTCTGCGTTAGTGCATTGAGCCACAAACCATCATGACTGTGTCATGGCTCTGGACCGGTGGACTTTTAAGCTAAAACGACTTTTCTACAAGTTTCTAAAGCGCCATCTTCTCTACCGGGAATCTGAAAACATTCTCATTGAGTACAAATGGAAAACCTAGAAAAACAGCTTAGCAACAAAAGCTGGCTAGCAACCATAGCAAGATAACTAGAGTGCAAAAGATAACTAGCAACTGCTAACAAGCAAACAAAAGCTAGCTAGTGAGAGAACACTAGCTAATAAATGCTAACTAGCAAGGGAAAGATAACCTAGTGAGCATGTTCTAGTGTTCCTCAAGGATGGTTAAAGGTGCTAGATGGAACCGCTTTTGTGGTGAACAGTCCCGATTTTCTGCCTAAGCGGTCAGAACATATTAGAATATTAGGCCACACCCATTGGGGGACAGTTTAGCATGGGCCTGATAGGAGTTCAGAGTTTGTGTGCGTGTATGAGTGTGTGTTTAATACCTGTAGTCCTGTGCTTCCAGGTGGACCAATGAGATGCTGATCTCTCAGTGTGGGTGTGGCTGGAACATCAGAATTGAACAGCAGTGAGTTATTGAGGAGGTTTTAGAGGATCAGCTGGAGACTGTGTTCCCTTTTAGGGTTCCTGATCAAATACAGTTTATTATACCAAGACGCTGCTGAGTTCTGGATGGTGATTGGTCAGAAGGTGTTGATTCATTCTCTATAACAGCAGCTCTGTCAGTAGCGCAGCCTCAGATCGCAGGTTTATTACTAATTAACACACTCATTTGAATACGATATCGTATTCAAAGTGGCTGTGTCTCAGTGGGTAGAGCGGGTTGTCCACTAATCCACTAATCGTAGGGTTGGTGGTTCGAATCCCGGCCCGGGTGATCCCATGCCGAAGTGTCCTTGGGCAAGACACTGAACCCTAAGTTGCCCCCGATGGCAAGCTAGCACCTTGCATGCAGCTCTGCTACCATTGGTGTGTGAGTGTGTCTCATTTGTAAGTCGCTTTGGATAAAAGCGTCTGCTAAATGAATAAATGTCAATGTAATATATTCTCCTTCACATGGCAACGTGTACAATGGACGCTCCACATAAACGCATTTAAAAACATCTTTCTGTAATGTTCATGGAAGGAGTCTCCAGTGTCAGCGCTCAGCGGTAAAGCTGTTTTTATTGTCTTATTAATGTTAATAAAGAGACGGCTGGTGAGGGAACAACTGTTTATAGCTACTATAACGTCAGTGACAACATTCCATTTGTACACTATTACATGTAAAACTATATACAGGTAAAGTGCACATCATTCTTTAATAAATAAAAATAAGTAGCTGTGGTGTAAGAGGAATAAAACACCTGGGAACATGCTGTTAGAGGGCAATAATCACCTCCAGGGGGATCACTCATTTCACTCTGTTCATCACACCATCCTGTTACTCAGTATTTTACTGTAATACACACACACACACACACACACACACACACACACACACACACACTGAGGCCTATTAGTGAAGAATAATGAACTGATGGTTACCTGGTTCTCCTCCGGTTCTGTTTGGACAGACTTCAGTCCTCGGATCACAACTTTTCGGTTCTAGTAGCATAAAGCTCTTTCTTTTCATCTCTTCCTCTTTGATCTTCTTCCCTTTTGACGCCATGTCTGGCAGGTGAGATATTTTGTCATCCATCTCGTCTGTACTTGGCCGCATGGCCCCCGATGGCATTCCTTTATTATCTGGGGTGCTGCCATGGCCCGTTTCCATGGCAGTGTCTGATGAGATGTTCTTTGCTGTCACGCTTTCCTGAACCCCGGCATCACTGCACAGAGCTACTGGAATCGATCTCTGAGCTGATCGTTCCTCTTCAGAAGTTATAGCTGGCGCTGATGGTTGTGGAGGAACTAAGTGTTCCGACAAGGGTTGACCATTGACCTTTGAATATTCGAGCACTTGGCAGTTTTGGTGACTCGGCGAGGTCGTGTTCATCCCGGGCACGCCGTCTGTATCGTTCCTCACGCCTTCATCGCGTTCGGAGTCTAAACCTGAGCCGAACACTAACTCCAGGCCTGTAGGAGGCGCTGTGGGAGAGAACGACAAGTCCTTCATCAACTTCCCATAAAAACTATGAAGTGCACTTCACCTACGTTAAATGCGTTGTCGCGTGCAGCAGAACAGGACACTTTATAGAGCAGTGTCTGTTTGCTAACTGTACAGATTCCTTGCTAATCACTTGCTAGTGCGCTCACCATGAAGCGAAATCCTGCGAGAAACTGCATCGTAGTTCAGCATTAAATGTTGCATGAAATTCTTAAACTGCTTTAAACACACATCAGATTGCAAACTAGCAGCGTGTTAACATGTGAGAAATATTAAGTGTACTACGTGTACGTAGCTAGTACAGTTAGCTCGCTTCGCTAACCGAATCGAGTATGAAGCCGAGCATGTAACTTTAGAAGAGATATAGCGTCTACTGTTTCTTACCTGAACTAAAAAAAAAATTGCTGCACAGGCCACGCCCACAAGACACGGTGTTAACGTAAGGTTACAATGTGCATTAACATGTTTGTTTAAACGTGAATGTTTTACAAACGTACGTTCTGCGTTAAACTCCTCATCTGTGGGTTCCGGATGTTCGTGCTGAGTGAAATCAGAGCTAGACCGAGATTCGTCTCTCTCCATTCTCTCCTTCAGCGTCAGCAAGAAAAGTGCAAAACAGGACAACGTTACACGTTATAACAGCCATAGTGGTGTAAAGAACAGTGTGAGAGCCATGAGAGCTAAACTGGCCGTGCTCTCTGGGTGGGAGGGGCATAGTCTCTCTCCCCTGTCAATCACAGTGACACTAGCCAATCATGGGTGTCTGTGAGCTGATGTGTTCGGAAGGGGGCGGATAGCGCTTGCTGTGATGCAGCATGTCAGGAGCAGAGCTGGCAAGTGGGTGGGACTTGCCCATGAATAAATTAGAAAGAAAATGGGCGGGACTTGATTTGAATCATGATGTTTGATGCGTGTCGTGATGAAATCTGACCGACGTGCCGGCCGCAGTAATAAATAACATAAATGAATAACGAATACAATTAAAAATGGTGTGTTAACACAGTTCATTTTAGTGGAAGCGGTAAGTAAGCTCTTCTTCTCTTCAGAGAAGGACGTTTAGGTGAGACGGACGTTACGTGGCGTGCTGATCAGGTGACTGGACACCGGACTCGCCTTCTGAGGTTGTTGTAATGACCTTTTTTAATCCGATTTAAGCCGAGCTGCCGAGTTCAATCGATAATCTGTGATTGTGTTATTGTTTGAGTTTGAAAAGATTGATGAACGATGTTCCTAATGAAGCTTAAACACACTAGAGTACATTCTCAGCTTCATGTGGCGCTTCATCCGAAAGCACGCGTTCACGGGAAACACGACAATTTAAACATAAAAACGAAATACTTTACGTGTTTGAAGTCAACGCTGCCGAGAACACGAATAAAAAAACATTCATGTTTCAGAGATCGATTTTATACACAAGCATTAACGTCTTTAATTATTCGTGTCGTCTCAGACACGACTTTTATCCCTACGCTTTTAACAAAACGACGTTCGGACGATGAAAAATAAAATAAACACCCCAGTGTGTGCAAAGCGTTTAAGTTTAGAATCGAGAGTTAAAATTAGAGTTTAAAATGAGACTGAAATCAGATGTTTGATGAATGCAGGTTATTGTTATCGTGTATCCGTCACGGCGCCGTGTAAATCTGGGTCAGACACGAATTCATTCACTCTCCTTCGTTTAGTCAATTATTTAGCACGTTCGCCTCACACCTCCAGGGTCCGGGGTTCGAGTCCCGCC
>JAFFST010048716.1:1062-6062 GCA_022414735.1 Noturus placidus
TGCCTTGCACATAAGATTCCTGAAGGGAAAACCAGGATTTTAAAGTCTCACAATGTTCCTTCTTCGTCAGTGACGCATAGAGTCAAACAACCTGAAACTGAAGAAAAAGCTTATAGTAAAGACAGTAAACCTAAATAAAACCCCCGTGACAGAGTGAGTGGAACAGGGGATTTATGAGTCAGGTGTAAGTCTTGGATTAAAGCACTTGTAGGTGAGAGTAAACTGTCGTGTGTGCAAATCGACTTAATCCCTAATAATTCATAGAGTTTGCAGACTGTGAGGGACATAAACTTATTGGCAGGTATAAACACTTTGCAGTTCAGAAGAGCAGTCAGCACATATCACCCATCAGGGCTGTTCGATACAAGTCACCGGTTGCTTCAAGTCGCCTACGATTAGTGGACAACCCGCTCTACCACCTGATCCACAGCCGCCACAATCTGGATCTGCTGGTTGGTGAACGAGAACAAATGGGATAAATAAATTCTAAAGCAGTGTGCCCAAAGGTGACTTGACTGCAGCACCACACCTGATTCAAATCACACCTGATGCAAATCAGTTCTTATGAAGAGACCTTTTGAATAAACAAGAGCTGCTTCTGATTGGTTGGAATGAAAACCATTACCATTTATGGTACAAAACTGGAGTGAAAAAGAACATTTAAAAAATCCATCAAGTTCTTAAATGAAGTCCGCTCTATTTAATTTTGGTAAATTGGTAATATTCTCTACAGATACACTTCACTGTTTAGCGCTGTCGCAGAATCAGCTGATTTCAGAAGTCTTAAAAACGCACAACTAAAATCCCACCAAGTGAAACTAGTGTTCACTGGAGTCTTTTTATCCTCATTTAATCGTGTAGAACATTTAGAAAAGACAAATAGTGTAGAGAGCAAAAATAAATTCAGGATATAATGTTAAATGCCAGTAATGGTCTAAAGTGACCTGGAGATGATGTATATTATTATATGGAGGTTACATAATCTTAAATCTACTATTTTCTTAAATCGAGGTTCTCCTGATTCAGTTAAAGTGCACAGGCGAGTCACAGGGATTTGGGAAAAGTTCTAGATGTCTTGATAGAAGACTTTCAGGTGGCCACAAGTTATTCTGGAACACTTTGGTGCCTATGGAAACGGAAAGAAGATCAAACAGAAGCTTGGCTAAGCAAACAATGGAAAGAGTGACCTCTACTGGGGATATTGTTGAGTTGCAGGAGACCAAACCAGAAATCTCTGGTGTCTTGGTTACAAATTCAGCAACACCGGACCGTTCCTAATTCTTTTTGATTTCCTCTTACAGCTTTTCCCCCTCGTCTTCAATTATAGAGGTATTTATAAAGGCAGAATCTGAAGGAATCAGTACAACTGGCCTCTGTGTCACAGTGCGGGGGAAACGAACATGTACGTGTACACACATTAATACAGCACAAGTAATCAGGTTCTCATTCCCCCTTGTTCTATTCCCAGAGGAAATCCACCCAGTAATGTTAATGAAGTATCTGTAGAAATAGAGATGCGAGTGAATACAAGACAGAAACATCCTTCAAGACTTTGATTTTATTCCATAGGAACAGTTACACTATTTTCCAAACTTCCAAAAGTTCAGCTCAATGGGTCAGGGGTACATTTTCTCCTGCTAGAGGTCTGGGGTAGGCTGGGGATAGTGTGGCGTTAACTGTGTGTGTGGTGTTAAGAATTACTCTTCCTCCCACTGCGAGTTTTCTCTTCTTCCTCGTCTGATGAATCTCCACCATATGGAACGAGACCTAAAGAGTCTGAGGAGATCTTCACCTTCTTCACCTCCTCTTCATCTGAGAGAAACAAAACAGAGGACTATTAAACCTGGAGCACAATCCCACGGGGGACAAACGAGTCCAAGCCGATCTGATCGAGTCCAAGATTAGACCTTTTTGACCGGGTCATTAGCTGGCTCATGCGCTGTACACATCTTTCCTTGGTTGCCTAGCAACAGTGTTCTCAGTCTGTGAATAGTACCATAGGAAAACAGAGGAACTCCAAAGCCCACATTCTAGTACGCTTTAATAATGTTCAGTCTGTTTCAGCAGAGCAGTATATAGTCCTGTATAGTTGTTCTGGAGACATGCATTGTGGGTAAAGTGTTTAATTTAGGTGTGTGTGGGGTTCATACCAGTGTGTGAGAGAGCAGGTTCTTGTCTCGGTCTCTTGAGCGGTGCCGGGAGCGACCCCACAGGAAGAGCTGGAGGAGGCATCAATGTCCTGTACAGAAGACACACTGTTGTATGTATACTCAACCGCGCGCGCGCACGCACGTGCACACACACACACACACACACACACACACACAACAGTAGTGTGTAGATACAGTGCTTACCCATCTGATTTGCCGACATCATTATCAGCACTACACAACACGGGCTCTTCCACTGGATCATCTGCTTTAGGCTCCTGCATTAAAACCAGTCTCATTAATAATCACGTGTTATATGTCATAATAACAGAGTTCAAACTCAGACCACGGTCTGATCATCCAACCCAACTGAACACACCTCTCTCAACTCCTTTCCTCCTCCCTCCTCTTCACTCTCCTCTATGAAGTGTCTCTTTGGACTGGAAACACTGGACGAGTCGTTTAGAGCAGCATCTGAACTCTCCTTTTCATCCTAACACACACACACCATCAACCCCATGATGAAGACATGAACTGGTATTTAATAAAGAACACTAAGCTAGGAGAAATTAACATGATTCAGTAGAATCTCTCAGATGAGATGACTTCATGAACCTTCTCAGTGCGTGTACACCAACCTCCAGTATGAATGAAGTGGACTTGCGAGGACACACGGGATACTGCACCATCTGCGCACTGTCTGCACCGTCTGCTCGACTCCAGTAACTTCCTGTCGCAGGGTATGATGGGTAAGCGCTGGGGTAGCCGTACCACGACTGACTGCTGTAACTACTGCCGCTGCTGGACGAGTATCCGTGAGACGGGTATGCTGCTACAACACACACACACACACACACACACACACGACAATGAACAAAAAGTGCAATGTGTGTACAATTAATATAATGACCTAAACAGGAAGTAACAAATACACACACCAGTAAAAGTATTACCTTGTGTGGAACCTGTAGCTGTGTACACGGATACCATACGCGAGTGTTCAGTCCGCACCTGCGACAAACACCAATCAGAGTTCACATCACTATCACACACCTCCATCCCCCACACCCCCCTCCATCCACCCCCTCCCACCACACCCCTTCAGTGAAATGTTTGCAAAGGTCCAAGGTATTTTATGACGCCCACCATAAGTCTGGGGCTGAAGCAGTAACACTGCCACCTTGTGGGCAGCCCCAGGTGTAACATCAGCCCAGCAGAGGTTATTCAGGTACTTCCAGACATCATTTATTGGTCAGTGGATCATACCAGATTATACCAATGTTCAACTAAAGCTCTTTACTCTGACTAGGAAAAAAACCTCGTAATTCCTTCGTAAAATTGGGCAGATCTCTTCAGCGTGACGTCAGATCAACAGATAGGTTAGCACTTCTTTACCTTTAAATGAGTTGTACTGTTAAACAGAATTACACACTCGGAGCTTAAATCTTAAACCTTTGTAGCACAAACACACCGCATAATTCCACATTCTGACTGAGACACGTCTGTGGGACTGAGGTTATGGTTATTATTGTCCAAATAATGTTCTTAAGAAGGTGCAGTAGTCCATATTTATTTCTTACTTGTACAAATAACCTGAAAACACAAAACCTTGAAAAATATAAATAAAAGTTTTAGCCATGCTCTCAGCACAAGTGTATGCGGGTGGAAAAAGTGCGTCAGAGTCCGTGTTTGTCCATCATTTTATTCACACTCCCGATGCCCCATTACTCCGCCCGCATCACGGTCTGAAATCGGTACGCGCCGATAGACAGAAAGGTACCACATGTAAAACTAGTCATTATTTAATCGGATTTTAAAATGTTAACCCAAGACCTGAAATCTGAATCATTACAGACGTCCCAATTAGTGACGCGTATCCACCGGTCCCGCTGGACAAACGGTCTAATCTTCAACGAGGCTAACTTGGATAAAGGATCAATAACATGTGTAAAGGAAGAATAAAATGAATCCCCACCGTCTCTAGAAGGCTCTCACAGAGTTTCTTGGCTGCTTCCAGGCCGACGGAGTTCGGGTGGCTATGAGAAACACGTTCATTATTAAACAAAGCAGGACGTTACACGGACCCTCTCTCATGAAACACATGTATAGTGATCGTGTGCTCGAACCTCAGGTCAGATATGAGCGTGTGATGTAAGCACACCTGATGTAGAGGTACAGGGGTTCGAATGATTCTCTTCGCGAGGCCTGTTCGATGTAGCCCGAGCCCTTCCCCCGCAGGAAGACGCGCGCCCCGGTCTCTGTCTGGATGTGCTGCAGGTACGAGCCGCTCGGTCCCTCCACCTTCTCGTTCACGCCGAAGCCCGGCAGGCATTGCTCCAATCCTACAAATAGCTTAGTGTGCACAAAACTCTGCAACCAGCACCAGAGGTACAGTGATTACACACTACACCCTTAATCTACTAGAGCTCTATACACACACTACACTAGCCCGCCCACTCCCGTAGCAATTCTATACAAGCAACAGATCTTTCAGAATTAAATCACTGGATTGGATTCACGCTACATTGTAGAATCCACACACTAAATAAAACAAATAAGTGCTACGCTAGTTCTGCTAGCTACAACTCTACTCACTCGTAACTCCTAAAGTTTCATAAGAAGTGAAAAAGGAAATCAATCGTTGCTTTCAAGTTCAGATTTATTTCAAAAGCATGTTAAACATGTTATCCGGATCACAGCACGAGCCGGCTAGAGCACCGTTCGTGAATGCACATGTCTCTGTGTAACGGTGATCAAGAGTTTAGTGAGAGAGGAGCGGCCTCTGGTCTGGAGTCAGCTAGTGACTAAAAAGGTTTAAAGTTCACCTTGGTGTTCATAGTAGTCTCAGGA
>JAFFST010048717.1:22209-34896 GCA_022414735.1 Noturus placidus
ACATTTAGGTCAACATTGGATCATTCAGAGATCCTCACTGAACTTCCGGAAAGAGTTTGCTGCACTGAAAGTAAAGGGGCTGAATAATTTTACTTAATAATAATTTTATTTAAAAAAATAAAAGTTTTTTATTTGTTGAAAAAGTTTGAAATATCCAATAAATTTCGTTCCACTTCATGATTGTGTCCCACCTGTTGTTGATTCTTCACAAAAAATTACAGTTTTATATCTTTATGTTTGAGGCCTGAAACGTGGCAAAAGTTCGAACAGTTCAAGGGGGCCGAATACTTTCGCAAGGCACTGTATTTGTAATTAGAGGACATCAAACAGAATAGCACATATTGAGATAGACACACTGTTTATTCACTACTCTGGATATCTATTAGACCACATATACTCTCAGCATCAACCGTGCTCTCATCCGGGAGAGTAGTAACACCCACAGGCACATTGCTCTCCCTCTGCGACACAAACGGAAACAAACAAAGAGATAAAACAATGGTATAAATGCCTGCTTGCAGCTCTCTGCCATGTAACACAGGAAACGAAAACTCAGAGATAATGAGACAAAGTGTGTAGGTGAAGTTTATATCATAGAGCACAAGAGCATGCAGGCATACACTTCATGCCTCTATCAAATCTCTGTGCTTGTACAGATATATTGGAAAACATGGATCAGGCTTTCAGTAACAGGCCCAGAGGGCTGAGAGCCTGTATCCATAATTCCCAGTGGTCAAATTTTTGATTCAGTGCAAAGGTTCCTTGGCATGATTGTTTTTATTATAGTATGCCTAAAGCCTTGGTCATAGGGTATAAAGTTTAAGCTGGATAAAATGTATCCACAATATTCCGTTGTCCCACGATGCCTTGTAAAACTTGAGATGAAAAATATACTTCTTGCTTAATACCAATGGAACATATAAAATGAGATACAAATGATAACTTTAAAACAAAGTAACATTGTTTCAAACCTCCCTCCTATAAATTACAGGTGGAATGTGAAAATATGTAAATAGGGAATATGGGAAAGCGAGAAAAAAAGTGAATCTTTAAATATTTTATCAAGGGTTTAGCCTTTGGAGAGTTAATTTTTCTCAGGTAATTCAAATACAGCGGTGATTGAACATTTGTGAGCCCATTAGAAGGCCATATTTCTGCATAAATATGGCATAAAACATCATCAGATTTTCACACAAGTCCTAAAGTATATACAGAGAACTCACTTAATCATTTATTTATTGAGGAAAATGATCTAATATTTCATGTCTGTGAATTGAAAAAAGTATCTTTGCTATCAGTATCTGGTGTGACCCCCATTGTGCAGCAAAAATTGCAACTAAACATTTCTGGTAACTGTTGATCAGTCCTGCACATCTGCTTGGAGGAATTTTAGCCTATTGCTCTGTACTGAATAGCTTCAACTCTGGGTTGGTGGTGGGCTTTCTAACATGAACTGTTTGCTTCAGGTCCTTCCACAACATTTCTATTGGATTAACATCAGGACATTGATATTGAATTGGCCATTCCAAAAAATTTACTTTATTATTCTTTAATCATTCTTTGTTTAGAATGACTCATGTGCTTAGGGTTGTTGTCTTGCTGCATGCCACACTCTCTCTTGAGATTCAGTTCATGGACAGATGCCCTGACATTTTCCTTTAGAATTTGGTGGTTTAATGCAAAATTAATTGTTCCATCAAAGCCATTCTGGTCCAGATGCAGCAAAACAGGCCTAAACCATGATACTATCACCACCATATTACACAGATGGGATAAGCTTCTTATGTTGGAATGCACTCTTTTCCTTTCTCTACACTTAAAGCTTCTCATTCAAACCACAAAATCTATTTGGTTTCATATTTCCAGAAAAACGTTTCCCTTGTCCATCTGATCTTTAGAAAACTTCAGAAGGGTATCAATGTTCTTTTTGGAGAGCAGTGGGTTTCTCCTTGCAACCCTGTCATGCATGCCATTGTTGTTCAGTGTTCTCCTGATAGTGGACTCATGAACATTAACATTAGCCAATGTGAGAAAGGCCTTTAGTTGCTTAGAAGTTAGTCTGGCTCCTTTGTGACCTCACAGACTATTACACATTTTGCTCTTGGAGTGATCTTTATTGGTCAGAGAGTAAGACTGGTCTTAAATGTCCTCCCTTTGTACACAATCTGTCTGACTGTGGATTTGTTGAGTCCAAACTGTTTAGAGATGGTTTTGTAAACTTTTCCAGCATGAATCACATCAACAACTCTTTTTCTGACATCCTTAGGAAGCTCCTTTGATCATGCCATTATATACTTCCATGAACATGTGTTGTGAAGATCAGACTTTGATAGATTTCCATTCTTAAAATAAAATTAGGCACTGACTCACACTTGATTGTCATTCGCTTGATTGAAAACACCTGATTGTAATTTCATTTTCAAATTAACTGCTAATCCTAGAGGTTTACATACTTTGCCTCTCAAAGATATGTAAAATTGGATCATTTTCTTCAATAAATAAATGACCAAGTGCATTTTTGTCTTGTTTGTTTAATTGGGTTCTTGTTATCTGCTTTTAGGACTTGTGTGAAAATCTGATGACATTTTAGGTTATATTTATGTAGATGTATAGAAAATTCTAAATGGTTTACAAACTTGCAAGCAGCACTGTATGTGATTAGTTTTCACATGAGGTCAGATGGGTTTTCTTACTTTCACAAGTGCAGTTTCAGGAGATAACATGTTGAAAGTACTTTCATATGTGATCACATATTACTCTACATAATTCTGTGTGAAAATTGATCAAAATGACCCCTTGTGAAATATATGTGCCATTTCCATAAGGGTACAGAAAAGTTCTTATGCAGTGCACTCTTATAAATTCTTTCACATACACACACTTTTAATACTGTGAGACTGATTGTAATTCAGAATGAAACCATGATGCATTAGCAAGACTGCAACTAATAAACCACTGTTATTACTCAATGGTTATTACTCAAACCTCACAGATGTGTTGGTCTGAAACCCTACACCTGGCACCCAAACATTGTAGATCTCCTAATGCAATAACTGTGCTTTCTTGAGTGGTTTGTATTTATACAATGTGGCTGTTTTGGCTGCTGCAACCTGCATGCACCACCTCCTCAAATATTGATTTTATAGAAAATAAAGCAAAAATTAAACCAGCTACTCACTCTGACATGCTTCACTAAAAGCATTGAACAATATCAGGTCAGCCTCCCAACAGACTAATCTATAAATATCTCATAATACAGAGGCCAAGTGGAAAAAAAGTTCTGGAACTTAGGAAAGTCCAATACATATGTTATATATTTGCAAATATATAATAAATATATTGCACTTTATTAAGTTCTAGCTCCCAGCTGCCTAATCTTATTTCTGTTTGCATAAACGGCACTGTTTGAATTATGTAGAAGCAAGGAGGTACTCACGTTGTGGGTCAGCCATTTATTTTTTTTTTCTGTTGCTTTTGCTGTCCCCCTGCTGTTCTCAATTAATAAAAATAGAAAATATCAACTGGAAGTGAATACAGTTAGAGTACATGGTGTAGAGCACTGGGATGTGTAATCCTCATTGTGTAATCCCTTGTAACTAAAAATATTGTGCAGTAATATATCTGACATTTGTTATTTTTGAATGGCCGTTGGCTGTATTTAATAACATATTCAAACATTGTTTTAATTTAAGCATGTTGGGTGTACTCCAGCATGATCTGTACACATTTGTACGGTGATAATGTGATAATCATCAGATACTTATCAGATAATCACCAGATAGTTAATCACCACATAGTGTATATATATATATATATATATATATATATATATATATATATATATATATATATATATATATATACACTTAGAAGTGTATATATTGTTCATTTATATTACGTAATTTGTTATATTATGTTACATTATGTTACTTTACATGTTAATTTATATTTTATTTGGATTTAACTATTAAAATATAATAACCAATCTCTTGAGATATCTTTCTACGACAAAAATCCTTGATATTTGAAAGACAAAGTCTGAAAGCTCGTTTTTTCAAATGCTTGCTGTTTTCTTGTTTCTCTTTGCAACTAGAATCAGTATTCCTTATGTTCAGAAATGTAAGTTTCTACAAATTGTCAATTAAATGTGCACTAGTGCAAGCCAATTCCACCACTGACAAAAATAATAGATAGATAGATGGTTAGTTTGGTAAATTAAAATGGAAGTTCAATTATAATCCTCACTCTCTCCCTATTTATACTTGATCTGCCTATGGCTTTCTTTCTCTCCATGCAATTTTCTTTTTAAACATACAGTAAATGATCATCTCCAGAAGCAGACTGTGATTTCATTTCCTTCTCTGTGAATGTCACCTGAGTTGTCATGTTATAACTACTATGCTATTTTGCTAAGTGCTATGTTGCATATTATAAATGGGTCTGTTTTTGTGGCTGAGCTAACCATTGCTATCTAATTGAATGAGTGTCAAAAGATTTCTGTCTTTCCTATTTTCTCCTTTTCCCTTACTCTCCATTACAGGCCTCCCCATCATTTTAGTTCTGCCTCTTTCTGTACAATAGAACACTTTATAGCTCATCATGCCTGACAGCAGGAGCGAACAGGCAGCTATTTTTAAATCCACGTGGGTGCCTGTGCCAAGCAGCAGCTAATAAACGTTCGCATTACACCAGCCGTTGAAGCCACGGAGACTGGGAGAAAGACTGAGAAAAGAGCCAGAAAGGAGTGAAAGGGAGTGACAGAGGGTGAAAGACAAACAACACACACATGATATGATATTCAAACAGCACATACAGAAACCTGACTTCTCTACTCTGTACACTCCTAGAAACACCATCTTGTATATTTTATTTAAAACTATCTATAAGTAGTTTTAGCATACTGTACTCTACACTGGAGGAGATTTACAAGTCATGGCCATTTGGAAGGACACATTTGATTTGTGTGCCTGCTCTTGTTTACTATTTTCCTGGGAAGAGAGTAAGAATTATTCTTTATGTGAACAGCATTTCTGTGTCAATTTCCGAAAAGTTATTTGCTGCCAGCAAATTGATGATGGTTATTTAGTTATGTTTTCAGGTGTAATTTGAATGTTATCTCAATATTGTAAATGTATAACCATTACCCAACAGCTTACACACATTATCTCTTGCTTCCGAATGACTCAATTTCTCTCTTCACCCTCACTATTATCTTACATTGTTAAAAGAAATTAGTCATATTTTCAGTTTAAAAGCTTAGTTAATGGCTCACTAATTAACTATTTAGTGTGGTCCTGTTATTTTTTGAGTAAGACTTCTTCAAAGATTTCTGTTCCTAATTTTATTGGTTATTTCTTGACACATGTCATTCTCTGTTCTTCCTAGCATCATGGTGGACTCGTTTCTACACAGTTAGTGAAAGTTCTAAAGGGTAAATTGGCTCAGTAATGCTCTTTATGCATAACCACTTCAGCATAGTACACAAATAGAAAAATAACAAAAAGGAAAAAGTACAAAACAAGTGTTCCACAAATGCACTTAGAAGTCTGGGACCACCCCAAGAAATCGGATCGTGAATCTTGAGGTCCCTATTACCAGAAGAGCACAAGGCTGTCAGCATGCAATCTCCCATCACCTCCCAACAAGGTCACCTTGGCTCGGTAAGGCATGCAGGAGCATTTCAGTCTCCTGATTACACTGGGATTCCCAAGAGTTTTGCACCACCTAGGTTTGGGTTGGGAACCGGAAAGGTTGTCATTAGAGTGGTTGGTGTCTGAATATTGTATCCCTCCACTTAAAGGTGGTGGGGTTTTTTTCTGACAGCAGTGCCCTCAGTACCAGTTAAGGACCTCTTAATTAACCAAGATATGCCTTTTGTCTCCAAATTGATGTCTAATCTATGTTGCTTGTTGCAGGATCAGCATAACATGGTGTCTACCAATCACAAAGAGGTGGCCTGGACAGAAGTTTCAACCAAAAACTGAAGATGATGTTGTGGTGGGTGGTAGATGAGGAAAGGGGAACTTGGACTGCCTCCTGCCCTATGTCCTGTTTGCAGTGCACAAAACACCACGTTCATCTATAGGCTTCACCCCATTCAAGGAGACCACAAGGACTATGAGATGTGGCCAATGAAGTATAGTATCGATCTTTGATTAAATATGTCCAGAATATTCAGGAGTGGATTACCAGATAGCTCACATCATAAAGTAGCACATGAAGGAAAAACATGTGGTTCAGAAAAGGCCTACAACCAGCCAGCCCAACCCTGTGAGTTCCAGCCAGTTCCAACTGGGTGCTCTTTCTGCTGCCCAGTGCAAACTGCAAGTCCCTGGCCTACTGGCAGGGCCTCAAATGGGTTGGCCCAGTGAACAAACAAGGTCCTCAATTGTGTTTGCCCAGTGAACAACCACCTGCAACAGCTGGGTAAGAAAAAAAAAATCACATCTATACCACATCAACTATTAGAAAAAATGGATTGATACTGTCCCCTCCATGTCAGCCTTTGTTGATGTCTCCCCAGAACTGTCAGGGTGTAGCTCGTCCAAAAGGGACAAATCCTCGCCTCCTCAGATCAGCAAGAACCAGGAGAGTTGGTGGATCAGTTCACAGATGTGTTCTCAATGGAAACAGTTCTGACACATGTGGTAAAGCACAAAATCAATACCCCACTGGGACTGATGGTTTTAATGTGGCCTTACCTAAACCCAGAAGCCTGTTGCCCAGCTGTTGAGGAGGAAGTAATCAAGAAGCTATGCGACAGGATTATAGAAGAGTCAGCTCCTGATCTAGCACCATCGTGGTGGTCCCGCTACCTGATAGTAGCCTCAGTATCTATAATGACTTCTGTAGACTAAACCAGGCATTGAAGCTTGACAGCTCCCACCTTTCCTGGGTGGACAACCCATTAGAGTGCCTGGGAAGAACTCGGTTTTTTCTGAACCATTGACCTCATTAAAGGGTACTGGCAGGTAGCCCTAGTGCTGCATTCAAAACCCATGCAGGTTTGGCCACTGGAAGTGCTGGCAATGTTCCAGCAGCTCATGGATGTTGTTTTAAGACCACACTGGCAGTTCACTGGAGCCTACCTGGATGAAATTGTGATCCACTCTCGCACATGATCAGACCTCTTGTACAATCCTAGGGATGTTCTGAACCAGCTCTGAATGGTTGGACTAACTGAAAACCTATGAATGTGTTTCCTGGGGCTGACTGAAGTACAGTACCACAGATACTGCATTGGCTGGGGCCTGCTGAAACCTCAGGAAAAAATAAATAAATAAGTAATCACAGAATACCCATGACCCACTTCCAAGTGACAGGTATGTGCCTTCTTGGAATTGGAAGGGCATTACAGAAGGCTTGTTCCTAACTTCTCATTTTTAGCTTTCCTCCTTTCTGACCTCACATAATTGGGACAATGAGACCAGATGCAATGGGCTGAGGTGTACCAGACTATTAAACAAGTGCTCAAAAGCTTACCAGTGCTAATGAACCCAGATTTTGATTGTCCCTTACCATTCACACAGACACTTCAGAGATGGGCCTGGATGCCATACTCTCCCAGACCTTTGATGTGAAAAAAAAAAAAAAAAAAAAAAAAAAAAAAACACCAGGTTCTGTAAGTGAGTAGAAAACTGACCCACTGAGAACAGCGGTATGCCACCATGGAATGAGAGGCCCTGGATATAAAGTGGGCCATTGAAGAATTGAGATGCTACCTTTCAGGCAGACATCTCAAGTTGGTTACAGACCATGCCCCTATTCAGTGGATGGCAAAGGCAAAATATAGTAAAGATAGTAAATCTAAATAATCCAGTGGTTAATGTTTTTGTAGGGTTTCTCGTTCCAGGAACAATATCAAGTGGTGGTCCACCATAGCAAAGCAGACAGGCTCTTACAGAAGTAGGGATTCTGTTACCAGCATTAGGCTCAGAGCTGATGGGGGTGTTTTGACAGTGGGCCTCTAGCGACCATTACCACCCTTGATCCTAAAACATCTACAGCCTCTGTCTATCACTATGTTCTCCACTGTTGTGAGTTGCTACAATATCGTTGCATTCAAAATATGCACTCATGAAAAAAAAGTAGACTAAATGTAAAAAAAATGGCTGCACAATTGAGTTGCATTAGCTTAATGGGCAACCAACAGCAGATCTGATAGCACATTGATGCGAGATTTAAAAGCAACACAAGGCAAATAATTGAGCGACAAACAACCCAAAATCATTCACACAAATGGAAAATGGAATATGGTTGAATACTTCAAGGCGAGAGTTTTAAAAGTCATGACAGAGTTTATACACACTCACTGTGGGGTATTTTAAATGTTCCTAATGCAAGGCAGACAAAGTCTGCCAAATGATCTGCAGAAAGAAGCAGTAATTTACAATATTCAATATTCCTTCATGTTCTGCTAATTTTAATGTTTTCCCTTCTCCCACACACCTGATTCACTCCATCAGCTCAATACCAAGCCCATCAGGAACTTCATGAGTCAGGCATGTGGGTGTAAAGACTTCATTTGAATATGCGTGTAAGATTTATTAATTTACTAAAGAGCCTCTTGTTCAGTGTTATAAAACCAAAAGATTGGTGGCTTATGGGTTGAGCTCATTACCTCATTTATTTTCCAATGCTAATAATAACACAGCTAGTAAAAATGATAAAGAATCGTGTAATTGCTTAGACTTTTAAAAGTCATACAAATAATGGTTTGCTGCTTAAATGATGGTATCAAATTATTATTCACGTTGTAGTAGATAGAACCCCACCACCAAAACAAGTTGAGAACATCTAATTGAAACATCTAACGAGTTGTCTAAATGACATGCCATGCAGTCTGGTATGGAAACAGAAAGACAGTGCAACAAAGTAAATCCCACATTCTGCACAATTTAATGTTTTAATTTGGAGTTTCCCTTCTTTCTTCACACTTTATTTACTCATGAGCTTGTACATGAAGTTCAGAGTCAGGCATGTGGGTGTAAAAACTTTATATCAAAATGTATGACTCAGATCTGTTTGGCTAATAATAAGTCCGTTGTTCAGCGATGATTAAATTGATTTTAAAAAATGGCTCATTTCATCTAAGACAGAAATGTATTATTATTATTATTATTATTATTATTATTATTATTAATAATAATAATAATAATAATAATAATAATAATAATAATAATAAATATAGCTTCAAGCAGCAATACCAGGGTTGAGCCAATTATCAGCACAATGAGCTTTGTGACATTTTTTTCATTAGAGTCCGATGAACGGTGTATGAGGAGTTAGAAAACATAATGTAATGGGCACTTATTATAATGTAGAGTGAAGTGCTGCCTTTCTAAGGAACTTTTCACAAGAGGAGTAGACAAATCAAAGTACCAAAATAGTTTACAGAACATATAGCCGGCATTTATTGAACATCAAACATCAGTAAGTAGGAAAAATGAAATAAGATTAATTCAGAGTCCATCTACCCGGGTAGTATGTTTTGTATAAATGTTTCTTCTCTTTTTTTTTCTTTACAAAAGTGGAGTAAGATCTTGTGCTTATCTGTACGATGCGATGAAGAGATGGTGAATAGAACCAGTTCGCGTTGCAGGCAAGATGATCCTTCGCGCTCTCTGCCTCACGTGTCCAATGGCGTAATTTGTCCAACGGAACTCCCCTTCAAATCATGCATCCAAAAGAAAAAAAATAACTAGAGAAAGTCATAAAATAGGCAAACTCTTTTTTTCGTAATCTCGACTATTTTGTTGCGTTATGTCTGCACCAGAAGTAGGCTTGGCAAAAAAGAAACAACTCTTAACTAGTTCTCTATCGTTCTGCTGTTCACGATTTTTCGTCTTCTTCTCCGAAAACAGTGTAACCGTTTTCCTCTGTGCAACGCCACCACTGCCACCTATTGGACAAACACGGCGTGCAGGGAAAACACAACCAAAAGCAATCAAGAAATCAGATGTTAAACTATAATAACACCATCCTGTCAGTAGGCTATTTTCGAGTGGGCTACATCCTCCCCTCCTTATTCTACATGCATCCTTGCATGTTGCACTCTACACTATTTCAGATGCTAAGGGTGTTAAATCACATATGTAAGGTACAGTGTCAAGGGAAAGGGTTTGGGAGAAAGCTTGATCTAACCCAGTTAAAATAAAGTGTATAATTGTGACTAATGGGTTCCCTAAAGTTGGGTAAGTCAGCTTTTTGGGAGCAGTTTTATCCCTAGAGGTTCTTCTCAACGATACCTCTTCTTTAGGGGCAACCTCGTCATGTTCTTTTACATTTCCACTTCCCTCTGTCAACACCAATCCAATTCCTGATCCATCTCTAGAACTACAATGCTCATTCAGGTCCGTTGCAGGAACATTAGGAGGATTTCCTTCAGCTCATACAACATCAGATGCAGGTGAGTATTGAACTTGACTAGCCTCACTATTTCTATCACTTCCAACACCCTCAGGTTTGAACAATGGAGCTTCAGGGTTTAGTGTGGAGACATCAAAACTCACATTAGCTTCCTGACTTCCAGAGAAAGACTCATTTTCCAACTGGGTATCCTCTTCAGTGAATTCTACAACATGAGACCTTTGCTGTAGTCTGGTTTATTCTTGTAGAATCCCTCCATCCTGTCCAGAAATAGTGGAAGTCGAAGGTTGGTCATAAAGGGAGTAATACTCGGCCTCATCCTCCTCTTCAGACAGTTCTCCATTTCTTCAGCTCCATCATCAACAGGAAAAGGTGAGTGATCGCGTTTCTGTCTGGACTTAGACTCTCTGGGACATGCTTCCTTGACAGTGGATGGAAGAAATCCACATGGCAAAAGCAAGTCTCTATGTAAAACTCTTTCAGTTCCACTTGTGTGTTCTGGGACGACAACATAGACAGGGGAGTCTTGGATCTGTTTAACAACAGTGTATATGGTTTCACTCCATCGATCAGCGATTTTATGCTTCCCTCCAATGCCGACATTCCACACAAGAACTCTGTCTCCTGCTGCCAGTGTGGACTCTCTCACTTTGCTGTCAAATCTCTGTTTGTTCTGTAAAGCAGTCTTCAAACTGTGTTCAGTGGCCAGTCGATAGCTTTCAGTTAGACTCACCATCAGCTTATTGACGTATTTAGAGTGGGATAATTTACTGCTTCCCTCAGGGCTCAGCCCAAAAGCAATGTCAACTGGGAGCCTTGGCTGGCGACCAAACATCAGTTGATATGGGGAATAGCCAGTAGTATCATTTTTAGTGCAATTATACACATTGACAAGGGGTTGCACAAATTCCCTCCATCTCACTTTGTCTCCCTCTTCTAATGTACCCAGCATCTCAAGAAGTGTTCTGTTAAACCACTCCACGTGATTTCCACGTGGATGGTAAGGTGCTGTCCTCGTCTTTTTAATGCCGAGTAGCTTACCCAGGTCTTTGATCAGGGCTGATTCAAAGTCGCGACCTTGGTCACTGTGCAACCGCTCGGGGAATCCATAATGAATGAAAAAGCTGTTCCACAGAGCTTTCGCCACCGTTCTTGAACTTTGATCTGCTGTTGGAACCACTACTGCATATTTAGTATAATGGTCCGTAATGACCAAGATATTTTTTTTGTTCCTTTTTCATCAGGCTCCTGTGAAAGATAGTCCATACAGACCAACTCCAAAGGACGGCTTGTTTTTATATTAACCAAGGGAGCGCTTCTCTCAGCTCGTGCCTTTCTCCGTATACATCTCTCACAGGTCTTGATCCTCTCAGTCATGTCCATGGCCATACGAGGCCAATAGAATCGGGCATGAACCAAGTCCAAAGTTCTGTCAGTACCCAGGTGTTCATCATGGAGGTTCTCTAAAGCAGTCTTCCTGTATTTTGTTTGGAAGAACAAGCTGATGGAAAGGCTCACCTTGACTTATGCGTGTTCGGTATAAGACTTCATCAGAGAAGACCAGTTGCTCCATTATTCTCAACATCAACTGGACCTCTCAATCCTCCTGATGCCTTAACCGGTATACAGTGGTGTGAAAAAGTGTTTGCCCCCTTCCTCATTTCCTGTTCCTTTGCATGTTTGTCACACTTATGTTTCGGAACATCAAACCAATTTAAACAATAGTCAAGGACAACACAAGTAAACACAAAATGCAATTTGTAAATGAAGGTGTTTATTATTAAAGGTGAAAAAAAATCCAAACCATCATGGCCCTGTGTGAAAAAGTGATTGCCCCTCTTACTATAACTGTGGTTGTCCACACCTGAGTTCAATTTCTCTAGCCACACCCAGGCCTGATTATTGCCACACCTGTTCACAATCAAGGCATCACTTAAATAGGAGCTGCTTGACACAGTAAGGTCCACCAGAAGATCCTTAAAAGCTACACATCATGCCGAGACCAAAGAAATTCAGGAACAATTGAGAAAGAAAGTAATTGAGATCTATCAGTCTGGAAAGGGTTATAAAGCCATTTCCAAAGCTTTGGGAATCCAGCGAACCACAGTGAGAGCCATTATCCACAAATGGCGAAGACATGGAACAGTGGTGAACCTTCCCAGGAGTGGCCGGCGGCCCAAAATTACCCCAAGAGCGCAGCGACGACTCATCCAAAAGGTCACAAAAGACCCCATAACAACGTCCAAAGAACTGCAGGCCTCACTTGCCTCAGTTAAGGTCAGCGTTCATGCCTCCACCATCAGGAAAAGACTGGGCAAA
>JAFFST010048717.1:35495-47054 GCA_022414735.1 Noturus placidus
ATGGTTTGGATTTTTTTTCACCTTTAATAATAAACACCTTCATTTACAAATTGCATTTTGTGTTTACTTGTGTTGTCCTTGACTATTGTTTAAATTGGTTTGATGTTCCGAAACACTTAAGTGTGACAAACATGCAAAGGAACAGGAAATGAGGAAGGGGGCAAACACTTTTTCACACCACTGTAAAAGTCGCATTCTTGCTTTGGCAAGCTTTATTACTCTACTGATGACTGGATCTTGCCTTTGCTCACGTGTCCAATCTTGAAGTGACTTTTGCGGCAACGTACATGACCCAAGTACATCAGCTTGACAGAATCCTGCAGGAATGGCAGAGGCATCAATTGCTAAACATTCCACTGGTACCGGCATTTGGAAGTCTGGCCCTGTACTTGCTGCTGAGATGCGCTGGTACCTCTGACACACTGCCTTCACAGCATCAGATGGAAAATCGGCTCCTCTGTCATTTTGTAGGAACTGGGCAAGGAAGCGCTGAATGCGAGTATCCTCATCCTGAGAAGTGAAGTCAGGTTGGTATTCGTCATGAGCATGTGGATGCCTTGAGAGACCGTCTGCGTCTTGGTTTTTCCTCCCAGCTCTATATTGGATGTTAAAGTCAAAGCTGGAAAGGGCAGCCAGCCAGCGGTGGCCTGCAGCATCAAGCTTGGCAGACGTCAGTACACACGTCAGCGGGTTGTTGTCTGTCACAACAGTGAACTTCGCTCCGTAAAGGTAATCAAAAAATTTCTCTGTGACAGTCCACTTTAAAGAGAGATATTCGAGTTTGTGTGCAGGGTACCTTCGTTCACAGCAGTTGAGTCCCCTGCTCGCATAGGCTATTACTCTCAATTTTCCTTCCTGCTCTTGATATAAAGCTGCACCAAGGCCAAGAGGGCTTGCATCTGTATGTACTACGTAAGGCTTCTTTGGGTCGGCAAACCCAAGGATCGGAGCTGTTGTGAGCTTTTGAATGAGAGTCTTGAATGCGTCCTCACAGGCTGATGTCCATTTCTCATTAAAAGGTCTTTTGAAATCTACACTTGAGAAACGTGTTGAGCTGTTATAGGAGGAGGCTGACTTCCTTTTTGGTGGTAGGTAACCAGCTGTTATGTCATTCAGAGGCCTTGCGATTTTGCAAAAGTCCTTTATGAACCTCCTATAATACCCAGCAAATCCAAGGAAAGACTTAAGCTCTTTGATGTTATTAGGCCTAGGCCACATCGTCAAAGCAGCTATCTTGGCTGGGTCGGTCTCTACCCCAGTAGAGGACACAACATGACCGAGGTATTTAACAGATGTTCTGAAGAATTCTTCATTTTTCAGGTGAAAGTTTTAAACCAAATTCCTTCAACCTCTGCAGAACTCGGAGTAATCGATCTTCATGTTCTTCAAGTGTAGCCGAGAAAACGATAACATCATCAAGAAAAACTAGGACTTCTCTCAAGTTCATTCCACCCATACACTTCTCCATTACTTTCTGAAAAGTACTGGGGGCATTCGTAACTCCCTGTGGCATTCTGTTAAACTCCCAGAACCCCATAGGTGTCACAAAAGCTGTTTTACACTTGTTCCCCTCCTCCATTTCTACTTGATAGTAGCCAGACTTGAGATCCATAACAGAAAACCAGTTGGACCCGTTCAAGGCCGAGAAGGCTTCTTCTATCACAATGCATATGTGTCTTTGATGGTTTGTCTATTCAGTTTTAAGTAATCAACGCATAGCCTAATATCACCGTTCTTTTTCTTCACCACCACTATTGGTGAAGCGAAGGGGCTTTCTGACTCACGTATGATGTTCGCATCTTGAAGCTTTTTTAAATGACGTCTGACAGCCTCATAATCAGAGGGATGAATCGGTCTGGGCCGCTGTTTAAATGGAGATGGATCCGACAAGCATATTCTGTGTTTGATCTCAGTGGTATGACCAAAATCAAGGTCGTTGAGTACAAAAACATCTGACATTGAATTCAACTTCCTGGTAATTCTCTCCTTCCACTCTTCAAACAAGGGAGAGTCTGCAAAGTCAAAAGTGAGTTTACCGGAATCAGACACATGCATGGAGTTGCACGTCGCGAAGGATGATGTCAGGTGGGATGGCTCACTCGATGTGACTCTGTCATCGTGACCTGGTAAGAAGGACACAGCTTTAGGGAAAGATAACTCAGCAATGCTATGACCTGCTGATAATTTGATGTCATGTGCGGTCTCATTTTTCACCAAAACCGGCATCTTGAAGGATGGAAATGGCAGGCTTGTCATGACAAAGCTACAGAACAAGAGACCAGCAGGTAAGTTGGATTGGGGGGGCTCTACTATTAGGGGAGTACTGGTAGCTACTGGGACATGCTTTGCATATCCATTTAAAGCCATTCTTTCACCTGCAAGAATGATGACACTCTTTTTGCTCTGCAGCTTTACAATCCCAACTCTGCCATTTTGTTGATTTATTTTGAATCTGTGATACAAATGTTTAACAAGTGGGGAGCATTGACCACTGTGGGTCCTGTGATTTACGCAGCCATCCTGAATAAGTGCACACTTTTCATACAGTAGATCTAGTGTGTTGGTGCCTATCAACAAGGGGACGTCCATGTTTGTTCTGTGGTCAGGCACAACAAGTGCTAAGGTAAGAATCTTTACAGGTTTCCCCATGATGTGCTCTGGAAATTTTATGTTGACTTGGATGTAACCTTTATAGGGTACTTCCTGACCACCAGCACCTTTTATGTCTAATAGGTCTTGAATGGGGAAAATGGGCTGATGTGAAAGGTAACTCCCATGAAAAGACTTTGAAATGGTGCTAACCTGGGAACCTGAATCTAGAAGGCTATCACACTGAACTCCTTCAACTGCAACAGTTGATGTACATTTTGGCCCTATCAACCCTCTTGGGAGAGCACCATCCAATGACTGAACTGAGGAATGTGTTTCACAGACGACTGTTTTTGTGGCTTTGTTTTGTGTGGGACGTTTCACTTTATTTCCGGGTGCAGTTAGTCCCTCCACTGCGACCCTATCCAGTTTAAATGGTCATATTTGGTTTCCCATTCATTTTGTCTTGCTTTGAGTTCTTTATATTTCTGATCAACCAACAGCTTATTTGGGGGATTTTCACACTGTCGTGCTAGATGGCCATCATTGCCACACTTGAAACAGAACCAAGCCTTCGGCCTTGTTTTTGGCGCTGTTTGTTGGGCTTGAATTTCAGCTACGCTAACTGAGGGGGTATCATGAGCTGAATTCTGGATTTTATTAGCATTCTTTTGGCTCCTTAGATCTTTCTTTTTGATAAATTGCATTTTTAGTTCAGAGACTTGTTTCCGTAAAGCTTCAGTTTCTGTGACGTATGTCTGGAGGACATTTGCGCCTGCATCTTCAGAGAAAAACAGTTCATGCACGAGTTGCATATTCACAGAGGACCTGAGCTTTGTGTTCCCTAAATGGCGTTGCATCTTGCTTTGCAGTTCCCCTGTCTTCCTCTGTTCTAACTTGTAGCAGAAAATCAGAGAAATCAGGCGGGTTTTTTGTTTTAAGCCCAAATTGCAGTGCTAAGATAAGGGACTGGTCCCAACATCCACGTCAAAACTGTCGCAACAGCTGTTTATTGGCGTCTGCTTTCGCAATGCCACCTCTCTGCACAGCTGTAGTGATAAGCACCTGTAACTGCTGCAGGTATTCTGAGACTTTCTCTCCTGCGTTTTGATGAGTGCTAAGGAACCTTGCGAAAATTTCTTCCCCATCCTCAACTAATCTATATGCTGAGTCAAGGAGCTTCACATAATCACAAGGAGCTGCATCTGGGCCGAGTTGCCTGATTAAATCAGAGGCTGGTGGAAGCAGGCTTTCTAGGATTTTACGTCGCTGCATGTCAACAGGGGTTTTATCCTGAATCATAAGCTCCACATGGAGAGACCATGTCTGAAAGTCAGCTTCATTTGTAGGTTTAGGAAGTTTGCCTGAAAAGGGACAAAGTCGCTTAGATACCTGGCTTGAGGCATTGGAGTTATCATTTTGTATAACATGCTCTACAATGATACTCTGAACGTATTGATTATGTCATTGTCTGAGGTTCCTTGGTTGATTTGAGCTGACTGTGTTGTCTTTTTCCTTGTTCTAGTAGTGAATGTAGGGAAAGGATGTTGTGTTGGGTAAAACTTAGTGTGTGCTTTACGGACTAAAAGGGTCCCACTGTCATCAGAATCTGCCTCACTATCAGAGTTTACTTGAGCCTAAAAGCTCTGCTCGCACTGTGGGTATGGATTTCTCAGGAGTAGGAGTTACTTTATGAGCCCTATCTATACGCCACATAATATTAGGATCTCTAGCACTAGATAGATATTGTGGGAGGTTAGGAGCTAGGTCTATGACTGATTGCTCAGACTCAAACTCAACTAGAGCTTTAACTCCATTCTCTTGTCCTGTTTGTCTTACCCTAAGAACTTTGTTCACAGGTCCAAAAGCTGAACAGGATTCAGTTATCTGTTCATCAGTATCAATTGTGGTAATACCCTCAACGTACACAGCCATTTTCAAATTCACACCATACTCTTGTTCAGTATCCATGACTGCATTAAATTTTACACAATTTACAAAAACAAACTGAAAAAGAATTTACTATAGAAAAAAATATTACAGTGAGTCAATAGTCAGGTTTAACCAGCAAAGTAAACAAATACCAATTTAATCTAATTTCTCCTCTTGGCCACTGGCTCGCCAAATTATGTAAGGGGCACTTATTATAATGTAAAGTGAAGTGCTGCCTTTCTAAGGAACTTTTCACAAGAGGAGTAGACAAATCAAAGTACCAAAATAGTTTACAGAACATATAGCCGGCATTTATTGAACATCAAACATCAGTAAGTAGGAAATATGAAATAAAATTAATTCAGAGTCCATCAACCCAGGTCGTATGTTTTGTATAAATGTTTCTTCTCTTTTTTTTTCTTTACAAAAGTGGAGTAAGATCTCGTGCTTATCTGTACGATGCGATGAAGAGATGGTGAATAGAACCAGTTCGCGTTGCAGGCAAGATGATCCTTCGCGCCCTCTGCCTCACATGTCCAATTGCAAAATTTGTCCAACGGAACTCCCCCTCAAATCATGCATCCATCCATCCACCCATCCATCTTCAACCGCTTACTCCTTTTCAGGGTCACGGGGAACCTGGAGCCTATCCCAGGAAGCATCGGGCACAAGGCGGGGTACACCCTGGACAGGGTGCCAGTCCATCGCAGGGAACACAAATCATGCATCCAAAAGAAAAAAACAACCGGAGAAAGTCATAAAATAGGCAAACTCTTTTTTTGTAATCTCGACTCTTTTGCTGCGTTATTTCTGCATCAGAAGTAGGCTTGGCAAAAAAAAAAACAACTCTTAACTAGTTCTCTATCGTTCTGCTGTTCATGATTTTTCGTCTTCTTCTCCGAAAATCAGTGTAACCGTTTTTCCTCTGTGCAACTCCACCACTGCCACCTACTGGACAAACATGGCGTGCAGGGAAAACACAACCAAAAGCAATCAAGAAATCAGATGTTAAACTATAATAACACCATCCTGTCAGTAGGCTATTTTCGAGTGGGTTACAATAAACTTTCAATCATAAAAAAAAACATTTATTTAAAAAAAATAACTAAAAAGAGCTACTTAGAAATTTTGTCCAGTAGGTGATGCTGTTCTGAAACCGCACAGGTAGCATCTGTACATGATGGTTATCATGCAGGAAAACGTTCAAGAGTTATAAGCAAAAAAAAACACTTTTGCCATCTCCTGACCAGTGTGCCCCTAAAATGTGTGTTGATGTGTTGCCATAAAATCAAGAGTGGAAGAAGAAGAAGTAGAAGAAGAAGAAAACTATTGCAAACAATAGGGATCTTCTCACCTTCATGGCTTGACCCCTAATAATTAACTTTTGACCACTGTCCAGAGTGGAAAATATGACCTTGTGTCATATTCTGATGGATTCTGATGGGCGGCTGTGGCTCAGTGGGTAGAGCGGGTTGTCCACTAATCCACGAATCGTGGGGTTGGCGGTTCGAATCCCGGCCCGGGTGATCCCATGCCGAAGTGTCCTTGGGCAAGACACTGAACCCTAAGTTGCCCCCAATGGCAAGCTAGCACCTTGCATGGAAGCTCTGCTACCATTGGTGTGTGAGTGTGCTCTCATTTGTAAGTCGCTTTGGATAAAAGCGTCTGCTAAGTGAATAAATGAAATGAATGAAATGGATCAGAGAGTGCTATCAATTCTTCTTTCCTTTTATTCTTCCCCTTTTTATTGTATCCTTTCTTTTTCTTTTATTTTTATTTCTGCTATTGTCCTCCTCCTTTCTATTATACATTATCTTCCCATAACTTTATTTGACCCTTTCTATTCTCTTATTCCTGTATTTTTCCCCTCATTTCCTTTTTTTCTCTTATTTTCTCTTCTCTTCGCTTCTATTCATTTCTCCAAAGTCAAAATTGATTCTATGATAGTTGCCATGGTAACTGGGAAACTCAGAATCACTGAAAGAAGTTTGTCAGTGTGTGACTCTGACTGCGTGACTATGTGTGAGAAGGTGTGGGCAATTCTGCACATGAGATGGACATCTATCGGGTTTCACACTCCTATATTATGCAGTTATTTTGTGCAATGGTTGAAATTAGAAATTAGTGTGTGTGTGTGTGTGTGTGTGTGTGTGACAGCAACACATTGCGCTCCACTAATATTTGCACCATCAGTAAATATAAGCCAGGAAGGCTGTGCAAAATTGTCTTTGTTTTTGAAACATTTTTCTTTTGTTAGAAATTCACAAAAATACTCTGCTCTCATGTATATCAAAGGACTCAACAACCTTTTGCCGCAGATCACAGCTATATTTCTTGGTCTTATCCATTGTTATGAATGACTAAGCGGATGTGGCATATGTACTTCCTCATAGTTATACCACTGTTTTATAGTTTCATAGATATACCACAATTTCCTGCTCCTAGTCGCCCAGGTGTACTAAAAATGTAAAATATCAATGGGACTATACTTCAAATATATTTTTCTCATATGAATTCATAGGGGTGCCAATAATTGTTGCACACCTATATTTAACAAAGATATTTTTAAAAACCTATGTTTTGTTTGCAATTGTTTGATATCCATGAGAGCAGAGTATTTTTATGATTTTTTTTAAACAAAAGTTCAGAAGGTTATACAATAATGACAATTTCCACAGCTTTCTTTGCTAATATTTATCACGGGAGCCAATATTAGTGGAGGGCCCTGTAATAGTGGGATGTGTATATCAGTTGTTATTCATGATATCAATGCCTCACATCTGCTCAGATTAATGTGTGTGTGTGTGTGTGTGTGTGTGTGTGTGTATTAGAAACCTATGTTTTGTTTGCAATTGTTTGATATCCATGAGAGCAGAGTATTTTTATGATTTTTTTTAAACAAAAGTTCAGAAGGTTATACAATAATGACAATTTCCACAGCTTTCTTTGCTAATATTTATCACGGGAGCCAATATTAGTGGAGGGCCCTGTAATAGTGGGATGTGTATATCAGTTGTTATTCATGATATCAATGCCTCACATCTGCTCAGATTAATGTGTGTGTGTGTGTGTGTGTGTGTGTGTGTGTATTAGAAACCTATGTTTTGTTTGCAATTGTTTGATATCCATGAGAGCAGAGTATTTTTATGATTTTTTTTAAACAAAAGTTCAGAAGGTTATACAATAATGACAATTTCCACAGCTTTCTTTGCTAATATTTATCACGGGAGCCAATATTAGTGGAGGGCCCTGTAATAGTGGGATGTGTATATCAGTTGTTATTCATGATATCAATGCCTCACATCTGCTCAGATTAATGTGTGTGTGTGTGTGTGTGTGTGTGTGTGTGCGTGTTTGCGTGTGAGTGCAGGTGGAACAAAAGGGGGAAATTAGGGACAAGTTAGGTTGCCAAGGCAACATGTGGAATCATGGGCTAAAATTGAAAGTCGAAGTCACGTAACAACGAGGTCGATATACCAAACATGAAACATGAAACATAAGCTAAGACTATGGACTGGGAGCGGATAACCCAGCGTGAACTAAACTAACCTGGACGAAACGAAACATGAAACAGAACAGTAAACGTAACATGAACTGGGACTATGGTAATCTATAGTAAAGACTCTAAGAAAGTTATCTAAACAGTTATAATATCAATAATCTGCATCGTGTGCTGGGAGGTGCGTGGTATTTAAACAAACACAATCAGCCTCTACATTGCTAGCAGCTGAGGGCAATACAGCACACGTGACAGCATAGCCAATGACAGACACGGGGAGGAGACAAGACAAAAACATAACAAAATACTCTTGGCTAAAATGTCAACAATGTCCACATCGGGCATGCAGGTGCTCGCACATTTGCGCTAGAGCACGCTGCTTCAAGAGGGGAATCATGACAAGTACTGGAATGTCTATCTCTGTTTTTTATTCTTATTCTATGTTTCCAGTGAATACCGCACTTCTCTTTAGAAAGAATTGGTTCAAAAGTCAGACATCACTAGTGAATGTGTGGTGAATCTTTAATAATGAATGCAACTTTGCAAAAGTAATATTATAATTTATATTAAAGATGCACCGATACAAAAATTCTCAGCCAATTATTCAGAGTGATATCGGCCCATGCCAATAACAATAGTTTGGTGGTTCTGCCTTTTATACCTTCTTTTAAATTAATAATAATTAATTCTGCATTTCTGAAAGAAATGCAAATAATAAAAATGTTATTATCTCAATTTCAAAATGTTATTTCACTGTAACTGGTCTCTTAAACAGAAAACGCATTACTCATTTCATTAAAATTAACTGGATATGAAACATACTACTCATACTACTACACAAGCTTTTCACTTGTAGGTATGTGTCGTCTGTCTCAGGCACTAGTGTGTGTTGGCTCAATCCTGTTCGCTCCTCTGGAAACACTGATCAACTGCTGGTGATTCCGTATGGTTCACATTCCAGGGGAACAGTGTGCAACCTGTGGCAGAGTGACGCAGCGAATTCTGTGCATATTCGGCCCAGGGGAGGAATCTTCTCTAGTCCTTGGGGCTTGAACATGATGCCATTACTCTGTGTGTTGCCCTCTCCATATTAGGCTACCTGTACTTTCCTGCAACAGAGGGTAGGTGCGTTGTGCACCTGGGTAACCTGTGACAACCGCCATGTGGGCCCAGACAATAAGTTCCTGTCGGTGCCGCTCAGGCACAAATCGTCTTCCCAAGGGGTATGTTGCTGGAACCTGTGACTGGGGAATGTTTACTAATATTTGATCTAGCTCCCACTCCAGGACACTGATAATACAGAAGGGGTGGAATGGTGTACTCCTCCTTGTTCCTCAGAACCTAAGTGCTGTCCAGACGAGAGAGGGCATCAGCCTTAGTGTTTTTGGAACCAGGTCTGTACAACAGGTTGAACTGGAACCTAGCGAAGAATAGTGACCATCGGGCTTGACAGGGTGATAACCTTTTGGCGGTATGTAGATACGCTAGGCTTTTGTGATCAGTGAATATGACGAAGGGGTGTGTAGCCCTTCCAGTCAGTGTCGCCATTCTTCCAGAGCTAGCTTTACACCCAAGAGTTTTCTATTGCAGTTTCATTCTGCTGGTGATAGTTTTTTTGTGAAAAGAAGGCCACAGGATGGAGCTTGGGCCTCTCTCTGAAACATAGTGAGAGGATGGCTCCTACACCAGTCTCGGATGTGTCGACCTCCACCACGAAAGGTTTGGATATGTCTGAGTGTTTGATAATGGGGAAGTTGTAAAAGTCTTCTTGAGCTGCTCTAGTGGTGCTTGGGAAGCTGGATTCCATGACAGCCGTTTGGGCTTTCGTTTCAGCAGGGACATCAACGGGTGTGCTATGGAACTGAAATTTCGGATGAACTGCCTGTAGAAATTTGCAAAACCAGGGTATCTCTGTAGATCCTTCACAGTTGCTGGCATGGGCCATTCTACTACTGCTTGTACTTTACCTTGGTCCATGGTAACCCCCTCAGAGCTAATGCTGTAACCCAGAAATGAAATGGTGTCCTAAAGGAACTCACATTTTTCGGTTTTGATGTAAAGCTGGTGCTGGAGTAGTCTTTGAAGGACCTTCCGTACATGGTGAACATGCTCCTGCTGGGAACTGGAATAGATAAAGATATCATCGATATACATGATCACAGCACATCCCAGCATGTCCCTTAGGGCATCGTTTATTAGGCACTGAAAGATTGAGGGAGCCCATAAGGCATTACCAGGTATTCATAGTGACCTGAGGTGGTACTGAACCCCGTCTTCCACTCATCTCCCTCTCTGAACTGGACCAGGTTATATGCACTGCAGAGGTCCAGTTAATGAAGATGGTTGCAGCATGGAGTTGTTCTAGGGTGACCGGTACTAACAGGATAGCGTAGCGATACTTGATACAACACTGATTAAGACCACTGCAGTCTATGCATGGTCTCAGCTCTCCTCCCTTCTTGTCCACAAAGAAAAATCCTGCGGAGGCGGGGGATGTAGAAGGTCTTATGTAACCCTGCTGTAGTGCCTCATGAATGTACTCCTCCATAGCTCTCTGCTCAGACTATGACAATGGGTATACCCTTCCTCGGGGTGGCGTAGTTCCACTAGAAAAATGCAGCCCACTAAAAAATGTATATAAATAAATATTTAAAACCAAATTTAAAACAATATATGCATCTATCCATCTTCTACCGCTTACTCATTTTCAGGGTCACGGGGAACCTGGAGCCTATCTCAGGAGGCATCGGACATAAGGCAGGGTACAGCCTGGACAGGGTGCCAATCCATTGCAGGGCATAATCACATACACACTCACTCATACACTATGGACACGCCAATCAGCCTACCATGCATGTATTTGGACTGGGGGAGGAAACTAGAGTACCCGGAGAAAACCCCAGATGCACAAGGAGAACATGCAAACTCCGAACACTCGAACTCGAACCGGCGGGACTCGAAACCTGGACCCTGGAGGTGTGAGGCAAACCTGCTAACCACTAAGCCACTGTGCGCCCCTCTTAAAACAATATAGATTCATTAAAAATAAATCAGAATGTAAGCCACTATATTTTCAAATACATTATTTGAACCAGTTAAAATGTTTCATGTAGATAATTTCGACCAATTAACACCATTCTACATGTAGATCCCACCTTGATTGACAGGTGATACCGGGATAGTTTTTTTTTTTACTGTGCAGACAGCACACATAGCCAGAGCGAGGAGAGAAGAGGAGACTGAAAAAAAAAAAATAGAAAAAGCCTATCCATCAATCCATCCATCCTCAACCGCTTATCCGTAATCGGGTCGCGGGGGGAGTAGCTCCAGCAAGGAACCTCAAACTTCCTTTTCTTGAGCAACATTAACCAGCTCTGACTTGGGGATCCCGAGGCGTTCCCAGGTCAGTGTGGAAATATAGTCTTTCCACCTAGTCCTGGGTCTTCCCCGAGGTCTCCTCCCAGTTGGATATGCCTGGAATACCTCCCTAGGGAGGCGCCCAGGGGGCATCCTTACCAGGTGCCCGAACCACCTCAACC
>JAFFST010048727.1:0-10789 GCA_022414735.1 Noturus placidus
CCCCAGACCTGAATATTATTGAAAATCTGTGGTGTGACTTAAAGAGAGCTGTCCATGCTCGGAAACCATCAAACCTGAATGAATTAGAGGTGTTTTGTAGAGAGGAATGGTCCAAAATACATCCAACCAGAATCCAGACTCTCATAGGAAGCTATAGGAAGCGTTTAGAAGCTGTTATTTCTGCAAAAGGGGGATCTACTAAATATTGAGTTATTTTTTTTTGATTGTGGTGCCCAAATTTATGCACATGCCTAATTTTGTTTAAATAATTATTGCACACTTCCTGTAAATGGTATAAAGTTCGTTTCACTTCTCAAATATCACTGTGTTTGTCTCCTATATGATATATTTAACTGTTTTTTTTTTATCCTAAGAACCAACGATTTATGAAGGAAAATCATTGAAATAAACAAGGTTGCCCAAACTTTTGCAGACCACTGTATATATACACATATATACATTATATATATACATACACACATATATATATACACACACATATATATACACATACATACATAAATATACACAGATCCATTAATACCCTACTATAGGAAGCTACTTGGGATTTGCCCTACCCACACGGGTCACGGGTAGATGTAAAAATCAAACTGTTGCAAAGTGTAATTTGCAGAGATGAGCCATGTGGCACGTACTGGTGAAAAAGCATTATTATTTACCTGCATGGGTTTGGTGAGGGGGTCTAGCCGCACCAAGTAGACCTCCAGAGTACGCTCCTTCTTCATGGGCAGAGGAAGTGTTAGGTAACAGAACGGATCAAAAGTCACAGAGACCTTTGAACACACAGGGCAGACCAACGTAGACTTGAAGAGCCCGTGAAATATATCCACGATGATGGAGTCATTCCTCTTGATGTGGTTCTCCCAGGCCTCTTCAGCTACTACCTGAGAAGTGAATACATGGATTCAGTGCAAGCAGTATTAATGTGTGCATAATAACTACAAGGTGCTTAACACCTTGAGGGCATATCGAACACTGTATTCAGCATGTGTTTGTCTGACACACATACTATATACACAACACTCAAGTAATTAGTTGTAAAGTCTTGTGCCGTTATTTGCAGGAAAAACAGATTATGAGAATAATTTATGAGCTGACAGGCAGGCTGTGTGAGATACCTTGTCTGGTCTTCCTTCAGCATCTTTGAGCTGGATGTAGGGCTTCTTCCTGATGCGGTTCAAGTCCTCGTGCAAGCCGTCGAGAAGGAAGGCCAGCAGTTCGTGGGAGTCCTGTTGCTGATAGCCTGAGAACTGAGGGGCAAAGCGCCCTACTTGGGTCTAAACACATAGACACAACACTTTAGCTGCTTTAGGAACCACTACAGCTTGGAAATGGTTAGTTTGCACCAGCGGTCACAATCCCTGTCCCTGCAAATCTACCTTCCTGAAGACTTTAGCGCCAATCATAATCGTGCCCACCTGACCATATAATCATTGCCTTAAACAGGTGTTAGATTTTAGTTGGAGATGAAACCTGCAGGAAGGTAGATCTCAAGGAAGAGGGTTTGTGACAACTGCTTTACATAAAACTGCCAACTTTTATCTTTAAACTAATTTTGTTTAGTATAACCATTCTGATGAGGTCTCGTACATGTAAGATTAGGATGTCCTGGTAACAATTATCATTTAAATTTTGGTTTGTTCAGACAATTGTAAATATATCTTTAAATAACATAACTAAAATCAGAGACAAAACAGTATCTTAATCTCTGTTGCAACTTTTCCACAAAAAAACCTAATACTAACATACCAAAGTAAATTTCTATGCAGTTACCACAATATATAAAAGAACAAACAATAATATCAAACCAGTATCCTTTATTGGTTCTGCTCTCAAATATTCACCACTTACCTTGAAAGGTCTAGGAGTAACATAGCTGTATTTGCCAGACCAGAGCTGTTTGATGAGCTCAGCGTAAGCCTTAGCAATCTCTCCTTTCATTCCCAAAGGGTTGTCCTCGTTCAGCTCTTCCTGATATTTGTCCTTCAGGAAGTACTCAGTGAGCGGAGGAATATTACTCAGACACTGCAGGACATAAACACAAGGTAGAATGAGAAACAGCCAGACTGCATGAGGGAAGTAAAAACTCAGTCACCAAACATACGAGGTACGAAGTACACACACTGCCAACTTGCCCAAACATTCGGACTACTCTCTCATCACAACACTCGGCACTAAAAAGCATCAATGTTCATCCTGCAGATCCCTGCAGTGGCATGTTTTGCTGAAACCACAAATTCCTGTTTGCTGAAGGAACATTATAGCATCCCTAGTTGTTTCAGTATCTTTAAAAACTGCAGTCCATCTTCTTATACTCAACTGAGATTTTCAATTAGACTTTACGTTTCTTGTCCTCATTAGGAGAGACACAAATTAAACTGGTTCAATTTTAAATATAAAACACAATTCATGCATAAATACACATTAATAATATAATCGTTATCTGACTGTCAGATCCGGATCTGATTTCCGCAGACAGCAGATTATTCAAGTGTTCATGTAAAAAAAAAAAAAAAATTCTTCAATATTTTATATCAGACACCTAAATTTCAGCCCAATGAAAATTTAGTGTGCATACTTCACCTTTCTACATCTGTGCATGTGTATAATCAGAAGTCAGACAGCTAAACTAACAGACTGCTACTGATTTATGGATTTCCCTCATGAACATATTCAGTGAATAGAAACTGATCAATTTATTGCTTAAATATAAATTGTTGCATTATCTTGTATGTGTACACACACTCACTAACTCCAGTGTGCTTCAGAAACATGTGGAGTATACTTTTCCTTACCACATGGGTGGTACCAATAAAGGTTAAAGATAGTATGTATCTTTCAAATGAAAATGTGAATGTTATGTACCTTTAAGATTGGACCTTCAGGACCACTGATGTACCTTTAAATATTACTCTAAAAGCTTATTATAGATACATGCATCTTCCCTGGTAAAAGAAACATATTAAAGCTATAAAACCTGCACCACTGATGGTATCACACCAGCGACAAAGAAAAATACAGTTTGGTACTGAGAAGGTAGTAAATGATAAGGAGCTGAATCCATGTCCTACCTGTGTAGCGGAGTTCATGAAGCAGGTATTGCCCAGGTTGGAGAGGCCACACAGGCCTGCTTTCTCACTGTGCCTACTCTGGTCCGAGTACTCGTAGCTGCTATAGGGAGGGTAGGATGAAAGGCTGTAGCTAGAGTTTTTCACACTGCAGTGACAGAAGTGCCGAGAGACACAGAGAAACAGATGGGGGAAATACAAAAAAAAAAAATTGTTATTAGATGAAGCAATTCATCCAAGGGCACGGTCCAAAAAGAAGCTGCATCACATCACAAATAAAGCGCTGACTCGAGTTTCCTGTTCCCATAAACAAATAACCAAATCTGGTTACTTCAAATGCCTATCCTCCTAAATGCCTAAATGTCCTACAGTCCAAACTGGCCTCCAGTGCACGCAGACACAAGCTGAAACATCAAATCTGGCATGCTCAGTGACTACAAACAGCACTCCATGTCTCGCACGTCCTCCCCACCAAGGCCCCATTGAAAGCATATGGCTTTGTAGCAGACCTCTGGGTGCAGTGCACGCCTCGGTCCCATTGATCTGGCTGTGTGGTGTCACCGCTCAGCACTCTCTCGAGCCTCTCCGGCCTCAGGCACCACCAGCAGCACAGGAGCATCTCCCCTCGGCCGCCATGCCCCCACAAACATGCAGAAAGAGAGAGAGAGAGAGAGAGAGAGAGAGGCAGAGAGAGGTGAAGGAGAAAGCAGCTCCGAGTTACTGCTGAGGCAGGGGAGCTCTGCAGGCCAGGAGTGTCATCCAAGCTTGTCCTGTCCCTCCCGCTCCAAACAGGAGAGATGGAGAAAGAGAGCATGAAGGGAAGGGGGGAGAAAGAGAGATGGGTTGGGGGGGGAGAGATATTTATAGAACAGCAGCAGCAGAAAGCTAGTAAAGCAGCTTCAGTAGTCGGCGGGATGATCAGCTTGGGGGTGGTCAGGGGGGAGAAAGAGAAAATGAGAGAGAGCGCAAGAGAGAGCGCGCAGGAGAGAGAGAGAGAGAGAGAGAGAGAGAGAGAGAGAGAGAGAGAGAGAGAGCGCTAGCTGAGTGTTGCGGTATGCTAAGCAATCCAGGTGCTAAGCACTCCGGATGAGACTTGGTACAGCACTCTTGTTGTGTGACTAAGCATTTCTGTGGAGTGCTACAATCCAATATACAGAGATGAGATGCCTGTAATTGAACACACTAGCCTAAACACTGCACTGGAAAGTGCACAGAAAACACGGTGTGAAGGTCATAAAGACTGCAGAGTATGCAGAGATAAAAAGCACACAAAAACAGACAAAGATAAAGAGGGGAACAACAGAGCAATGGGTGAAAGATAAAGAACAAAAATGCAGAAAAGAGGGGGAAATAAGGGAAAGAAGACAAAAAGAATCATCATCTACAGTTCCGCATCACTGCTAGATGCATGGTTAATTATTTATTAGATGCTACTTTAGCACAAATGATGCCAACTAGTACTGACAACATCTGCAATTCAGCACACAAAACAATTCTCTTCTAACAAATACAGGCTGTAATATTCTGCCTACACAGTCACTGCTACAAGGACTTGAAGAAGAATCCAATCAATTAACACTTGCGATTTTTCCCCCATACACACTCCATGCATGCTTTGGGCAAAAGAGTTGGGTAAAGATGAATATTAACGGTAGGGTGCTGAATAATTAAAACTAATTTTAAATGGACTTACTAAACAAGATGTTGCATAATGAGGCAGTGCTGAGAAGGATACACAGCAGAGGAGACACACGCCGTGTCATAATTCACCCTGTTCACCATACAGTGCACTATTTGGGGCACAGTCATTTTGAGGTTTTCTGAATTCTCAATGGAAAAATCATGCTCCCTGGATACTGTAAATCCAGTATACAACAGATGGACACTACAGTCTCACTAAAGTACCAAGTACTTAGTGATTTCTATCCGTTTGAAATTTACTGGTCAGGATGGATAATGGCGCGATCAACTTCAGGTCAATAGAGGAGAGATTTCATACACTAAGGCTGTCAATGTTGTGAATTTTTGTGGTTTGGTTATCACAGCATCATGCTTTTTTCGATCAGGTGGGAATGGGAAGGTTGAAGAACAAAACCTATTCAAAGTTAACAAGTTAAAATTGCAATACGTTTTACTACATTTTCACATAAAGGAAAAGCAATATGTCCCTCTTCAACTGTGGTTTTTTCCCCTGAGTATTTCTTTAATCATTTAGAGCAGTGGTCACCAACCCTCTTCCTAGATTTAATTTTTTTTTTTCATTCCAAATTCTAACACCTGTTTTAGTTGATCAAGAACTTCTAAAGGCAATGATGGTCAGGTGGGCAGGATTATGGTTAGATTATGGCAAGTCTTCAGGAAGGTCAAGCACCAAGAACAGGGTTGGGGACCACTGATTTAAACATTTGGTGGATATTTTCACCCAAAGAGATTCACAATTGAGCCAAGAATTTAAACAAGGCTCTTAACCCTTATGTCCCAACAGCTGAGGCAAGACCACACCCAGCTATCCACTCAGCATTTAAAAAGCTTTAAACAGTCACAATGTTTCCTCATATTTCTCCAATAGTAACATTTAAGATCTAGTGTCTACCAACAATCCCTGTT
This sequence comes from Noturus placidus, assembly GCA_022414735.1. Lineage (NCBI taxonomy): Eukaryota > Metazoa > Chordata > Actinopteri > Siluriformes > Ictaluridae > Noturus > Noturus placidus. Next base: position 5,697 of record JAFFST010048727.1, read on the forward strand.
TTTGAATACAGCATTGCTTCTTCGTGATCTTTATTGTTTTTATATTCATACACAGTAATATGATTATGTAAACTCAATAATGTTGACTAAAAACAACTGGGACAAGTAATCGGCCCATAAGAGCAGAAATAAATTATTCACATTAATCATTCTTTACCTTATATAGCATTTGTACTGCATACATTTCACTATTATTATTATTGCCGATGAGTAGTGTATAAATGCAATATCAATATTATTTCTAAAAAAGATTATCCCCTAATTCTATGAGAATTGAGTAGAGTGAAAACAGCCTAAAGCTTAGGTGTAGCCTTGAACTGACTTATTGACATTTAAACACAGTACGTTTACTTCACTACTTTTTTGTGTTGTACATAGATCTGGCGTAAAATATCCAATCCTGCTGTAAACAAATATTTAGAAATCTATTATACCCAAGCAAAAAAGCTGGGAAATTGTTTGAATTGGTGGCATCCAATAATAGATGACAGCAAAAGCACCTCTGTATGATAAAAAGTTGGGATTTAAGTAAAGCAACTTACAGAAGTACTTTGTAGTAACTTCAATCTAAAACAGCTAGTATGAGCATACATGTAGACGTCTAGGGTGTTTTCTTGTAGATTCAGTGCTTGCTTAAGTGCTAGGGGATGCATAATCTAACTCTCACTATTCGAACATGAATTCTTTTCCATATTTAAAGCAAACAGTGATTTAGCACCTCTGTATTTGTATGTATTTTGGCTTATTAATACGGTGAAATGTAACACTAAAGAAGAGTCAAACTGTGCTTCAGTTAACAATCACACACAGGATACATATTACATTTCCAGCTACAATGCTTCTTTAACTCTCATATGACACTATTTCAAATCATTCGACTAAACAGTTTGTTTATGTTTGGTTTTCTTACTGTCAGATACAGATATGAAGCTTGTGAGACAAAGAATGGTCACATTGCTTATGATAGGGAGCATATCTGTATTTGGCACAGTGCTGCTATAAATTAAGATTTACCCATTCATTCATACAGTTATATTTACTAACTGCTTTATACTGCTCATGGTCACTAGGATTGATCACAACTGGTCAGGTGGTAGTTGGATATTTTTTTTAAAGAATAACAACAAAAGTCTTGTACACCTCTCTACTCTTCAAATAAAGGGAGTATGTACCATTTAAAGGGGGGGGGGGGTTCCCCAGTGCACCTGTTATACAATATGCAGTTGAGTACAGAATTGGCTTCAAATATTTTCATACCAAGAGTGTACCTTTAGCACTTTTCTTCCCCAATACCCTAAACAACAGCTCCACACAGCACCTACTACGTGCTGCAACCCCCTGATAACTGCTTAAATTGACTCAATGGTTAAGGATTAGATCTACTGATCAGAAGGTCATGCCTTTGAATCTCAGCACCAACAAACCGACGCTGGTCAAACCCACAACTGGTCAATTGTATTTTGTTGTAAATGTAAGTGTTTAATGAAAATAATGGTTCTTCATTTAAAGACAAATCACCTCTGTTCCAGTGCAGGTTGTTGAAATTTCATAAGGGACACCAGTCTATACATGTTAGTACACATGCGTCTACTGCAATGCAGTGCCCTCATCTTAAAACACACTGTAATGAATTTTTTTGCACAAAGGCAAACCGGATTTCTGCACCAGCCCTCCTAACCACACACAATTTCCAAAATGCACAAGCTGCACCACATGTGACCATCATTATACACTTAAGATTTTTAAACAGTCAACGAACAGGAATCATAAGAAGAAAAGTTTTACAAAGCAATCATACAGACAGCAACTCAAGAGTGGTGATATTTAAGGTGGCCTTTTGTCAAACGCATGCAAAATAGTGAAACGTTGAAAATGAGCACTCCAACAGTGTTTAGATATGGATATGGATGTTATCTCCTCTTGAGGTTTTGTGTCAGCATGCAGCAGTGTAAGAGTGGCAGACAAACAAACTAGTGAACAAGTGGACACTACGAGCTAAATGTAAACCTGTGGTCTCTTAAGCGCAGCTCAGAGAGTCAGTGTGTGTGCTGATCGTCTAAAATCCTCGTTTCAACAATGTGCTGATTCTCACTCATTTTTAATGTCAGCATTTCCTTCTGTCATCTAAGGTAATAGCATTTCTTTGAATAAGTAAGCACTTCACAATATTTACACATACTGTAAAATTTAATCATCCCTCAACTACACAAAATGATAAGTTTCAACAAGACTGTGAACAAAAAAAAAAAAAAGTTATACAGGTACACTTTATTCTCCAAAGTACAACCAATATACAGTACTGTGTAAAAGTTTTAGGCACATGCAAAGAAATACTTTAAAGAAGAGATGCCTTCAAAATAATGAAATTGTGGAATTTATATTTTATTTTTTAAATGTAGAAACATTTAAAGAGCAGTAAACAGTAGTAAATGAAACAGTCAATATTGGGTGTGAATTTTTTTTAAACATAATAAAAATAGAAGTCTCCAGTACAATTAGTGTAGTTTTATAAGAAAATGAGCTCTAAGGTTTATTGAGCATTTTGCAGAACCAGACGCAGTTCTTCTGGAGACTTTGACGGTCACACTTGCTTCATATCTTTGCAGCAAAACCCAACAGCCTTTATTATATATTTTTATCTGAAAAGTGTGTCTTACATAATACATTGCTTTTTTTTTTTTACTGACACAGCGCATTCGGAAAGTATTCACAGCGCTTCACTTTTTCCACATTTTGTTATGTTACAGCCTTATTCCAAAATAGATTAAATTCATTATTTTCCTCAAAATTCTACAAACAATACCCCATAATGACAACGTGAAAGAAGTTTGTTTGAAATCTTCGCAAATTTGTTAAAAATAAAAACCAAAAAAGCACATGTACATAAGTATTCAAACCCTTTGCCATGACACTCAAAATTGCACTCAGGTGCATCCTGTTTCCACTGATCATCTTTGAGATGTTTCTACAACTTGATTGGAGTCCACCTGTAGTAAATTCAATTGTTTGGACATGATTTGGAAAGGCACACACCTGTCTATATAAGGTCCCACAGTTAACAATGCATGTCAGAGCACAAACCAAGCCATGAATTCCAAGGGACTGTCCGTAGACCTCCGAGACAGGATTGTATCAAGACACAGATCTGGGGAAAGGTACAGCAACATTTCTGCAGCTTTGAATGTCCCAATGAGCGCAGTGGCCTCAATCATCCGTAAATGAAAGAATGGAAGAAGTCTGGAACCAGCAGGACTCTTCCTAGAGCTGGCCGCCCGGCCAAACTGAGGGATCGGGGGAGAAGGGCCTTAGTCAGGGAGGTGACCAAAAACCTGATGGTCACTCTGACAGAGCTCCAGTGTGTCTCTGTGGAGAGAGGAGAACCTTCCAGAAGAACCACTATGTCTGCATGGTAGAGTGGCCACCTAGAGTTTGCCAAAAGGTACCTGAAGGACTCTCAGACCAAGACCAAGACAAAGATTGAACTCTTTGGCCTGAATGGCAAGCGTCATATCTGGAGGAAACCAGGCACCACTCATCACCTGGTCAATACCATCCCTACAATGAAGCATGGTGGTGTCATTATCATGCTGTAGGGATGTTTTTCAGCGGCAGGAACTGGGAGACTAGTCAGGATCGAGGGAAAGATGAATGCAGCAATGTACAGAGACATCCTTGATGAAAACCTGCTCCAGAGCACTCTGGGCCTTATGCTGGGGCGATGGTTCATCTTCCAACAGGACAACGGCCCCAAGCACACAGCCAAGATAAAGGAGTGGCTACAGGACATCTCTGTGAAAGTTCTTGAGTGGCCCAGCCAGAGCCCAGACTTGAACCCAATTGAATATCTCTGGAGAGATCTGAAAATGGCTGTGCACCGACGCTCCCCATCCAACCTGATGGAGCTTGAGAGGTCCTGCAAAGAAAAATGGGAGAAACTGCCAAGCTTGTAGCATCATTCTCAAAAAGACTTGAGGCTGTAATTGGTGCCAAAACTGCTTCAACAAAGTATTGAGCAAAGGCTGTGAATACTTATGTACGTGTTTTTTTTTGTTTTTTATTTTTAATAAATTTGCAAAGATTTAAAACAAACTTCTTTCATGTTGCCATTATGGGGTATTGTTTGTAGAATTTTGAAGAATATAATGAATTTAATCCATTTTGGAATAAGACTAACAATGTGGAAAAAGTGAAGCGCTGTGAACACTTTACAGATGCACTGAACAAACATTTTTTTCTGCTGGAAAACTAACATTTGTGAATCTAAAAAAAAATTGTGTACTGACAGAAGTCATAAAATAAAAAAATCTATAACAAAGTTTGTACTAAAAAAAATAAAAAATAGGGTGCCCAAAACTTTTGCACGGTACTGTACATGCATCATCAGAGTTATAAAAGTGGTCCTTAAGCTCCAATTATGTACCGTAAATGCTTTAAAGCTACTCTACACCTTCTAACTCCTGTAAACACTTGTCTCAGCTGCTGTCTTTTAATTTGACATATTTTCTATATCTTGTTAAAGTCTTAAAGGTAAAAGTTAAATACCATCTTTTCTCAAAACTGAAGATAATACATTTCCAAGAAATGCTTTAAATTAAACCTTTAGTCTACAACGACCAACAACAACAACAAAAGCACCTCACGCAATAAGCACCAGTGCAGTAAGCATTCTCTATATGCTTGTCACCCATGATTTCACCAACAATAACAGAGCAACACAGAGGTGTTAAGGGCAAAAAAGGTTTGAAAGGACAGAGGACTTTGGAGAGGGCATAAAACTAGTAGTTAGTTTGCTTTAATAAATAAGTCAATGAAATTAGTACGAAGCCTAGCAAGTAACATGCAATGCATACAACTGACATACCTACTACTATTTCTCATCATGAACTAAAACACTGGACTGTTCGCACCTACAACTGACAAACTGCAAGTGAGCAGTCTCTTGTGCCGTGAACATAGGATAGCAAAAACTTCCTAAAGACTTACACCAAAGATTTCCTAATATGCAGTCTAACCATTTTTCTTTTACTGGCACTCTGTCCTCCTTGCACCACTGAGCTTTGACCTGATTGGCCAGATAATAATAATATAATATA
>JAFFST010048727.1:17483-39348 GCA_022414735.1 Noturus placidus
TTCATACACTACGGACACGCTAATCAGCCTAAAATATATATATCTCTCCAAGAGTTCACATTTCTGAGAAGGCTTTTACTATCAGCGAGAACCCGGCTACAGTGATATGATATATGAGCTCTTAATATAATATCCATCAAAACCATCAATGCAAGACAGATCAATATGTTCCTCGAGTTGCCAGCAATATGTTGCTGTAATCCTACAGTTACAGTGGAGCTGCCAGTTTATGAAACACATGCAGGTGCATTCAGTACCCTCATATGTCCCAGCAGTCCTGGTCCTGAAGCAGCTCATCACCACATGAATATGCGTCTCTCTGCATTAACACCTTATGCACGTCTTGTTAAAGGGCTGATGAGTCCGGTGTGTTAGAGCAGGGAAACTTTAGAGCAGAAGCATTGCTTGTTAGAGCCAGATTAAATTAAAATCACGCTACGTGCATACGAGTAAAGCTATCGTTCACTGACAGGACGACATGGTTTGTGGGAGAGATTCTGATGACAGGTGCCAGTCTCTCGTGTCCGCCCTGGCTGGCCATGATAGACGTCGATAACGTTAGCGAGCTAGCTAGCAACTTGTTACAAGCGCTACACAGAGCATTTAAAACGTTTGGAAGGTATTTTTTTTTATATTAATAACGACACTAATTGTGTTTAGTGAATATAGGCTAAGTAACCCGTATGTACGGGGGTGGAAACCCTCTATCAATAAGTGTGCTAACAAACGCTCAGGCCGGCTAAGCTAACTGTATCGTTAGCTAGCTGTCAACAAGGGCCGTTCCGCTTATTTCTCCACTAATGTCGCGCTTGTCATCACGCGACTCGGGCTGCCGGAAGCTACACTAATCCCAGGGAAGCGTGTTATTAAACTCTCACCAAGTGTCTCCTTTCCGGAGCTGAGTTTTGAGCAGCGTTACGACCTCTCCTCTCTGAGTATCCAGATCAGCTGCTCCTCCCTCCGCCATGTTTCCTTAGACCCTCGCCCCGCTGCATTGTGGGATAGGGGGTGCGTCATAAACTAGTACAATCTCACAATCTAAATAGAACACAAACAGTGCTTTAACCAGAGCTGTTCGAATCCAGAGTTGACTCCTATTCGAATCGAGAGAATTGACTCCAAGAGTCGATTCCACACAATAATTCTCGATTGGACAATAAAAAAGCCTCGTAAAATTAAGCAGTTCGTTAAAAGTTCCGTTCATGGCACACAAAAAGGACACAAAAAGGACAATAATGTTAGTTAGCAACATATTTTTTTTTTTTTATCAGTGTCCTCCGGGTACTCCGGTTTCCTCCCCCAGTCCAAAGACATGCATGGTAGGCTGATTGGCGTGTCTAAAGTGTCCGTAGTGTGTGAGTGTGTATGTGATTGTGCCCTGCGATGGACTGGCACCCTGTCCAGGGTGTACCCTGCCTTGTGCCCGATGCTTCCTGGGATAGGCTCCAGGTATCCCCGTGACCCTGAAAAGGAGTAAGCGGTTGAAGATGGATGGAGGGATGGATGGATGGAGTGTCACTGTACGGAATCTGTGTAGAATTTCTCCTTGGAACCGACTTTTGATTAGTACTTTGGAATTCACTTTAAGTTCCTTTATGTGTCTGTGATTTCCCAACTCATCATGCTCAACAAACATCAAGACACATTACGGGAGTTCTATAGCCACTAGTGTACATCATTTGGTCATTAACCCTTTGTAGTGCATTGTGGGATTTCATAAGCAGATTGGTATTTATGTCATTTATGTTTTTAGGCAGTAAGTACTTCAAAATGGCACGGCTCTCAAAATGTTTGTGCAAATGGTCTCAAAGTATAGTGAACAGGGACAAGTTTCAGACATATTACTAGTGTTCACCTATTAGCTTATAAGCACTATATATGGTATATCTGGTGGGTATATACACTTTAGTAGGAACCCCTGTTTCTGCACAATTCAGTGATAAAGCTAGTAACTGGTGTGTGTGTGTGTGTGTGTGTGTGTGTGTGAAAATTGCAGGAGTTCATCATATTCTGAAATACTCAATCCAGCCCATGTGGCACTAACAACCATGCCACAGTCAAAGCCACTGAGATCACATTTACCCCATTCTGATATTTAATGTGAACATTCAAATGAAGCTCTTGACCTGTATCGGCATGATTTTTGGAGCAATGGTGAATGGGAGGTCAGGTGCTAGTTTAAAAACTAGCTTGAATTATGCAAATGTCTATGTTGCAATATATGAAAATTTCTTGTGTACAGCATTTGTATTACCATCACCTTTTCTTGTCTCTTTAGGAAGGTTTTTCAAATGTGTTTCAAGTTGATATGTGAAACTATTATTATTATTATTGTTGTTGTTGTTGTTGTTGTTGCTGATATAACATCATTGAAAAGACGAATGGCCTTCTTTTCCCAGCCTTAAAAATTCACCCTTATATTTTGATGCCAAAGGTACAAGCATATAGAAAATGAACAACATAATGCACATAATGTACAGTGCATACAGGTCTAAAACAATGCTACAGATAGAAAAAAAAGAATGAATACTAAATAACAGACATTTTAGCATTTACTACTGCAATACTACTGTAAGAAAAGAAAAAAAGCCTAGTAGCCATTTAGGGCATTCAACATTTAGACATTTGCACAGTAATATACAATCTGTATTAGCACTTGTATGCTATGTAGTAATGCTCACTACCTGAGTACCCTCAGTATTTTGCTCAATAAGAGACTATTTCAGTCCTTCTAAGTAAAAAAAGGGGAGAACCAGCATGAATGGTGAGTCTGTTGATATAAAACCTCTGTTTATTTATTTCACTTTTACGGCTGGCACTTGTGAAATATGCTCATGATTAACTGTCAGATTCTTGGCTGTCACATAAAGTTCTAAAACTTTGTGTCCATCTGTTGCCCTTGAGGAGTGCCATCTTTATTAGGTGAAGCTGATTCTGCCAAAGAGAAGACAGCGAGCAAGCTCTCTTGTTCCTTTCTGGTTCTTGTTAAATCAGAAGACGGCCTGATGAGAATCTGTATACGCTAGAGACAGAAAGAGAGTGAGAGAGAGAGAGAGCCTTTCCTTTTAGGTTTTACTGTAATACATGAAGATTCACAATATCAGGATAGCAATTTTTAAAGTATCATACCTCTTTTAGAGTTCCTTTTGTGTTGCCAATTTTGTAGATCATCCATGCAGGGATACAGAGCATTGAGGACAAAGCCAGGAGCCAGCCTACTGCATAACCCCACCAAGGATATGCATACTCATTATTGTATTTAAGTGGTGTATATTTGATGAGAGAAAACGCAAATGTGCCCTAAACAGAAACAAATAATCGCTTTTTTAAAAGCAGCATGTACTCTGGGTGGTCCTCAATGTGGATTCTATAATTGGATAAACTACTGACTACAGTCAAATAGCACATGAAAGGAATTATTATTAGTTGAATTATTAATTATTATAATTTCACACTCTGTAATCTGAAAGTAAACAAAAGTTATTCAGTATCAGCTTTTCCCAAATTATATAAATCAGCAAATGTGATGATTATATCTTTTTAACCCTGGCTTAAAGTAATAAAGTGTGTCTCACTATGCAGGTGACTGGGGTGAAAAACATCCAGCAATACTTAATTATAGGGCCTGGGCGGTAGCCAATCATATCCTCCATATTATCATAGAAGCGATCTGCACCTGAGAAAACAAGATCGGCAGCCTCATCATGAAAGAATCAACAAGCAGAAACACCAGAAATCTTCTACATTTCACCCAAATCTGGAGAAAAGATATGCAAGAAAAAAAAAGTTGCCCAGTCAGATAGCACAGGCAGAGATGACTGGTACATAATTGTGAGATTTCAAATTCATAGAATTCTTTAATTGTTCCAGTATCTACAATTCAAAAGGAAGCACATACTTAATATTTTTTATTTTTCTCGTCTTGTATTATCTCCAGCTATAGCATACCATAAATCCAGGCAATGCAAACTGTCTCAAATATGGCCATGAAGAGCAGACAGATTCCAGAGGCTGCGTAATAGTCAAAGAGCTGGAAGACGTACATCCCACCCTGTTTGACACAGAATAAAATATGTAGGTTATTTTTGTCAAATAGCTTAGAGCTCAAATGGGTCATAATCAGAAGAATTCTTAAGACATTTTTCATATCTAGTAAAAGATATGCTCTCAATGGGGCAGATTTAATAAAGGTTTGATATATATCTTTCACCTGGAAATGTGGATACAGTGAAAGAGTGGATACCTTTGAAAGAGATTTAAGGTACATAATTATATTGTAGGGTAAAGTTTAGACTATATACACTGTTCTAGGTAAAAGATACATATAGTTACAAAAGATAAGGGTACCACCCCAGCAACAATGAAAACAGTTTAGTACCCTACTGTATGTTTGAGAATGTACTACAATTCTATGAAACATAGTCCATGAGAATGCAGTTGCCAGTTGGAAAGACCAAAAAGACTTTTTTTTTGTTTGATTGCTTCTGCTTCTCTCTTAATTCACAGCTTGGAAAATCAGAATGTTACTGACCATAAACCCAATTCAGCAAACTAACTGTTCTGTGTTTTCATTGCAGAATTAAGTGCTTACTTCCATCAGCATGATAAGTCCCACGAGGAAGGAGAGGATGCACACCACTAATAATAAGAGCTCCCTGCGGTTCTTACGGCGAAACACAGTGGGATACATGTCTACTAAGGCCGTAACCAGGCTCTCGACACACACAAACTATGGCAAGAAAGATAAAAACAAAACAATTTGCTTCAGATGCCCAGTATTGTGCAATGGTTGTTCAGGTAATCATAACAATGAATAACATGGTACATGCAATAACCCCACAGTTTGTCGCACTGTTTAGAAAATCAATGGATCAAAAATTTATTCATGAGAACCAAAAATTATATTATCAACACTCCTAAAAAAACAGTATATGGTGTTGGTGAATGGTAAGTGATGTTTTGTCCATGACACTATTTTGCATGATATTTTAGCCATTTTAATTAAGTTTCTGCAGGATGCATCTTTTTTGTACCTTGCCAACCAATGTAAAACAATCCACACAAATTAAAGCTGATATCTTGCACTTCAAGTTAAGTAGTAAGACATTGTCAAAGAGGTTCATTTAAGGTTAATGAGTATGGAACGCCACATAATCTAACTCAAATAATGTATGGAGATGCTTAGATAACATTTCTGAAAGGAGATTCCTTTGTAGTTTCTCATGGGGAAAATGTTTTTGCACATGATAGTTTCTCTATAACAAGCTGCACGTTTTTGTATTGAAAATAACAAAGAAAGTAACAACTGTATATAGCTGCTACAACGTAAGTAGATAGGAACTAAATTATTTTGTAGACATTCCACAACAGAACTATACCACACCATTCTTTAATAAATGAAATTTAAAAAGGTAGGCAAATTGCTGTGGTATAAGAGGAATAAAACTCTTCTGAATATGCTCTTATAAGAAAGTAATCAACTTTATCACTTTATCATCACGTCACACTGGCATTGATTTTCACATAACAGCAAGCCACGTTATGTTTTATCACACTAATTAGTTCAGCTTTGCTCCATGTTACCTCCTCTCTTCAATGAAACCCAATCCGTTCATCTCATACCCAGATAAATCTTCTCACAATGCTAAGTCATTCACCACCATTATCCACCAATATACACTGTATGGCCAAATGTATGTGGGCACCTGTCCATGAATATTCAATTCTAAAACCATGGGCATTAATATGACTGCTGTAACAGCCTCCACCATTTTGAGAAGGTTTTCCTCTAGATTTTGTAAAGTGGATGTGAGGATTTGTGCTAGCCACTAGAGCATTACTGAGGGAAAGCTCTGATGATGTCAGGCGAGGAGGCCTGGTGCGCCATCAGTGTTCCAGTTCATCCAAAGGTGTTCAGTGGGCTTGAGGTCCAGGCTCTGTGTATACTCAAGTTTTTCCACTCCAATCTCGACAAACCATGAGTTTGTTCATGGAGATGACTTTGTGCAAATGGGCATTGTCATGCTGGAACAGGTATGGGCAATTTAGTGCTAAAAACTGTAACCTACAGCATACAAAGACATGCTGGACATTTGTGTGCTTCCACCTTCGTAGCAACAGTTTGGGGGAGAACCACACATGTCTGTGACAGTCCGGTGTCCACATACTTTTGGTCATATAGTGTATTTTCCCACATAATCTCACAAGAAGACAAATAGACGCAAATAAATGCACTTCAATGCATAATTCCAGGTAGATGTAGGGCTGAACTAAAGGTGTTTAGGTCATAGAAGCAGCTAAACACTAACCTGGCTGTCCAGTCCAAGGAAAATTATCATGATAAAGAAACAGCAGGCCCATAGAGGAGAGAAGGGCATCAATGTTACAGCACGGGGGTATGCAATGAAGGCAAGGCCAGGGCCTGAAATGCAGCAGGGTATAAGTGAAAGCTTTGATTATATTAATGTAGATCTACATCTAATACCGGGAACATTCTGAAGATCATCATCATAATCAAAACCTACACTCAACCAAGTGTCATGCAAAACCTGCAGGTATTTTGTTATACTGTTAAATGTTATACTAAGTTAAAAAAAAAAAAAAAAAAAAAGACAAAAAAAGAACAACGACCAATGTTGTTTCTGACCCTAACCACTGAAAACATTTCATATTAATTTACTTTTACAAATGCACAATTGTTAAACCAATTTATATCACTAATGGAAAGCAAATGATTCAATATTAATTTAGATTTTATAAGGTGATGCTGAATAAGGCCTGAAACTGATGAAACACTTCATCAAACGTATAATTTCTGATAACTCAGCTATTTCCCCAGAGTGACGTACCGGATTCAGCCACTTCTGAAATCGGCACATTCTGCTCATATGACATGAAACCAAGGATGGAGAAGATGGCAAAGCCAGACACAAAGCTTGTCCCACTATTTAAAAAGCACAGAGCCAAGCAGTCCCTGTGACAGATGGAAACATATGTTATGAAAGCTGCAATTCAAAATACAGCGAATTGCGATTCCTATATAGTACGCACAGTGCAGATCAGTTGTCCAAATACATACAGTACAGACCACACTGTGAATATAATCATGGTCATATGTAATACCTGTAGCAGTTGTTGTTGTACTTGTTGTAGCTTCCTAGTGCCGTTAAACATCCCAAGCACAGGGCATATGAGAAAAAAATTTGTGTTCCTGCATCCATCCATACCTGGAAATCAATACAAAATAGTGACAATTAACAAAGCTGTTCTGTTTCTGAATTTGTTCTTGTGTTTCTGGATTTGCTGTCAAGTTTTTGGACTCATTGTTGCATATTCTGATTTGCTTTTTTTGTTTGTTGATGTTTTTACATGCAATTAACAAAAAAAGCTGAAATCTGTTAAATGTTAAATTATCAGTCAAAGCTGAGGCTCTCTCTTTGTGACTGTGATATACTGTATATATTCTTTAATACCTTGAATGCCCACACACTATATCATCTTTAAAAAGGGTGTGGCACCTTATGCCTTTGCCTTATGTTTTGGGTTATTGTCTTGTTGCATGATACAGCCATATTTCATTTTTAATATATTTGAAGGAAGTATTCCTAGACAAACTGTTGCGTTCTCACTAAATGTACTGCACTGAGGGGGAAAAGGTACCTGCATTAAATTGAGATAAACACTGCATATGTGAAAGCACCCAAGATAAATATTCTCTTGAGCAATAAATCAGTGATTCTGCTCATCAAATTTGAGGAATCGGATGTTTTGACACAAAATGTCTAAATGAAGTAGGAGAAGTTCAGAATAATAATAATATACATTGTAATTAATTATTGAATTACTTTAATTGTTTTTTAAACAATAATACTTGAACTAATAATTTAAGGACTATAGGCTACTATAATCAGCTACTCATCATCCAATCAAATTAAAGTGAATCAATATTGCTGTGATTTAATAAAAAACCTGCTGCCAATAACAGTATGCAATATCTATAATAATATGTGGTACAACTCTATGAATCTAGCATTGTTTATATCAAATCCATGTCAGACTTAGTTCACAGAGCAGAGTTTCCAGGTTGCTGTGAACTTTGAAAAAACATTACTAAGCAAGCAAAGCTGATTTAGATCACAAAAACAAAAACATTTTAGACTGTGTGTCCGGGACCACGCTGTTGTAATCTCCACTCTGTGATCTCCATCCCAGAATCCAGATGTCCTCAGTAAACACTATGAACGCCGACTGAGGGTCTCGACATCAACTAAGGCACCTGTTTGTTGACCCTTAATGCACCATGAGAGAATCAATGAATTTACAAGGAGATGATGTGGATGTAGAAAAAGGCATGATTGGGTTGTACCTGTGGATCAGCTAAACGTCCTAGGTCAGGGTACAGATAAAACTGGATGCCTCTGCTGGCCCCAGGCAAGGTGAGACCCCGAACGAGAAGCACCGAGAGCATGAAATAGGGGAAGGTAGCAGTGAAATATACAACCTGCAAGGAAGAAGACAAATTAATATTTATTAAGTCATATAAATCATTGCACATCTCCAAATCCTAGGGAGAATAAGTGATAAAGGGAAAGTATTTTACATGAAACAGACATTAGGGCTGGGCTATATGACTATATAGTATCCATATAGTAATAAATTCCTGTACCGTACACTCTATTTGAAAGTACTGCAAATGTCATTAATATGGTTAGTATTGACTCTATTGTTACTCTCTGTAATAAGTAACTGGGTCCATGTTCAAATCCATTTTTTTCTTTACCTCATTTTCTGTGTAAATCTTTAATTTTTGTTGATATCAAATAAAGATATCACTGAAATATCTGTTCTTTCTGGGACTTTCTAAGTAAACTTAAAAATACTGTGCTTTTCCAAATTACTCCCCTCCTTAAACTTTTTCTGTTTCTGTGAAACCATTTGCCATCACTCTTTCATTTTCAGTAACTGCATTATCCTGGTCAGGGTCCTGGGAACACTGGGCTCTAGGCAGAAATACACCCTGTAGGGGACACCAGTCCATCACAGGACACAATACACACATTTACATCTATGGGTAATCTTGTGTAGTCACTCCACCTACATGCTTGATTTTGGTTGGTGGGAGGAAAACGGAGAACTTGGAGGATACCCACATGGAGAAGGGGAGAAGAGAAACTCAAAGACAGACAGCAGCCTGAGCTAATGTAGGGTGGCACATGATCTCAGTATAAATAACCTTGTTCCTGGAAGGCCAGAGTTTGTTAGAGAAAAACCTAAACAAACAGCATCATGAAGATCAAGGAGCTATCAAAACAGAATGTGGCACAACCTAGAGAGAAATTGTTTTTTCCATCATTGCCCAACCTCTAAAAAGACCAACCTTTCCAGTAGATTTCACTCCTTTCCAGATGCAGAAGTAGCAGAGGATCCAGGCCACCAGCAGACACAAGGCCAGATCCCAATTTAGGGAACCCATGTGGTCGATACCAGAGGAGAGTCGCAACACCCTTCTCCTGTTTCCATGCATCAAATAGACATTATTTCACTTAAACTGCATACCTGTTTTAATTTAGACTTCACAGACATTCCTTGATCGCAAGTTGTGTAGTTGGTGGGATTGATGGTGATATATATATATATATACAGTATATATATATATATATATATATATACCCAAACCCAAACAAATGAATTGGTCTTGCCGTTTCGAAGGGGAGTGTTTCCTGCCTTGCTCCCAGTGACGCTGACTAGGCTAAAGATGTTAATAATGTTGAATGAATAAATGACTTAATGTAACAAGTAATTTTTCTTCCTTCCACTTAGAAAATACGGGATGCAAAGTTTTGTAGTTGACTGTAAAAGTAACTATACCATCAAATTCAAAGTTCCAAGCCTCACACATAATAGGGATTATGTTATACAGTTATAATAGGGAAAATGACATTTTCCACTTATTTTCTAAATTCTCTGAATTGAGAACACTATTTTGTTTTTGTAGAAAACAAAAGCAACTGGTCCGCTTTTTCACTTACTCCCAAAATTCAATGACAGGAGACGTAGCATTAGCAGGCACTGTGAAGTTGACCGAATCATTCCTCTTATGGAACTCCACACAGGTGTCTTTCAAAAAAAAAAAGCACATCAACCGATTACCCAGCATGCCACACACTGTATTTACCTACTCTAGAAAAGCTAATCAGTATAGCTGTTTTTATGATCATTTTATAATTCTCACCTAGATTCCAAACATTTTGACACGAGGACCATGGCAGCTCCCAGGAAAACGAGTGGTAGAAGTAAAAGATAGCCCACGCCAGAACAATGATGTAGTAGAAATTCAGTAAGGATACAATGACCTGTGTGCCATAGCCTAGACCTGTGCAGAACATTATGAGAGAGGAAATAACCCAGTAAATAATGACAACAGATGAAAAAAACATTTGATTCTGTAGGGGAAAAATAGATTGGAGAAATGATTTCACTCTTTGTCTGATACTATGTTATTTGTAAAACAGAATAACAAATGTTTTACCCTCAAACAGAGGGCTGATCTTTCTCCAGCAAGTGACACCTCCTTCACTAGTGTATTGGCCTAAAGCTGTTTCCAAGATGAACACGGGGATCCCACATGTGAACAGGAAAATCAGGTATGGGATGAGAAAGGCACCTGCAAATAAACATCCAGTGAGTGGCAGGTCTGAGTGAAAATGCTTTGTTGATGAGAGAGGTCAGAGGAGAATTGCCAAATTGGCTTGAGCTGATAGGAAGGATATGGTAACTCAAATAACCACTCTTTACAACCATGGTGAGAAGAAAAGTATCTCAGAATGTACCCCAAATTTTTGAGGCAGATGCGCTACAACAGCAGAAGACCAAATAAGGTTCCAGTTCTAGTTTGCAACTGAAGATTGGGAAAAGATCAATCTTGTATGGTAGCTGGTGAGTGTATATTTAGTAGTGAATTGATCGGCAAAGCGGCTTTATAAAGGGTGGTTAGATTTCAAAGACCTCAAAACAGTAACATCTGACAGCTGCTTGGAGGTAGGGATCCAAGCAACTGCTGCCACTCTGAACTTTGACTTGTAACCTTTAAGATCTCTTCAAAATTCTCAGAAGGGGCTTTAATGCTAACACAACCTTCAAACCTATTATAGATTTTTTGATAGTGTCATCCAAAATGAAAAATCTTTGGCAACCTGAGAGAACCTACCATTGTCCAAGAGGAAACATCTTATTTGCACTGATTACCAGTCAATCTCCGGCTTCTGAGAAAATAAACACACAAACAAACAAAAAACCCTCACCTCCTCCATTCTTGTAGCATAAGTATGGGAATCGCCACATGTTGCCTAGGCCAATGATGGAACCAGCTACAGATAACACGAATTCCAGCTTGTTGCTCCATTGACCTCTTTCTTCGATCTTCTGCTCATCTTCTTCACAACTGATCCCATTAGCATGGTTTGTATTTGCTGTATCTTTTAAGCATTTGAAATTGTGAAGTTGTGCTACTGAACATCTCGTGAATGAAAAACAAACGCAATTACAAAAAGCAGAGATTCAGTAGAGTTTTAATTAATTAATGAAAGTAATTGTATTTCTCTGGTCTCTAATTTGGCTGGTACTTTAACAATAATAGCTCACTGTAACACAGAATGTGTCTCATTACATGTGTTAATGGTTCATCATATCATATACATTGATACCTTGTAGATAGAATAATTACTTTAACATCTTTGCAAATAATTTAGCCACAATATCAGACATTCCTATACAAATATAAGCTTAGATTTGTGCAGCTCCACTACTTACCATTCATTGCACCAAAGCACAACTGCAGCAAGGAAAATTCAAGCGTACACTCCGGTTGTTACTATAGAAAGAAAAAGCGGGTGAATGTTTGAGTGTGTAATCCAACCTCATCTGGCATGCTACCTCCCACTAAAACACCACCCCTTTACTCACACACACTCCAGACTGTTTAAGGCCCTACACTAATAACGGAGATGAGAGTTCACAGCATGCAGAATGGCCACGGGGGGGGGACGGACATATTTGTGATGAGCTATTTAAAAGATACAACAATTAACATGCTTTAATAACATTTTAATTATCAAGCTCTCACAAGCTTTCATCCTGTGCTCCACAGATGAGCCCTGAACATAAGTTAACTACTATTTGCACATTCTGATCCAAGTCCACATATTCAAGATCAATGACCTTACTCCAACCCTTTTCAACCTGCACATTTGCATGTATAAATTCTAATATAAAATTGTAAATACTAACTACATACTGTACACTAAATGTTAATGCATGTATGAATATACAAAAATTCAGGAAGTAACTGCAGTGTAGTTCCATAATAATAGTGTCTGCAGTAAAAGTCAGGTGTTTTCAGAGAAAGAGGACATTGCAAACACAGCTGATGAAGGACTTCTGTCGGGAACATCCTAGAATATAAATATACACAAATATACAGTATATTTTCACTGAATTACGGAATAGCTATTTTATTATTATTGTATATTATATATTTTCTTGTTTCTGTCACTGCTGTTTTTATTGCATTTTTATCTGCCTAGTTAGTCTCTTTAGTTCTGTTTTTACTTTTACTGCTTATAATTATTATTGTAGTCACTACTCTTATACAGAGCGATGAAATTACCATTTAAAAAAATATATTTACTATTATTATTGATCTCTGAACTAAACTTTTTGGTATAGTATAAAGTTTGATTTTAAAAGGAGAAAATCTTAAAAATCAAACAAAAATATACCCATGCAATGATTCACAAGACACTAAAAACATGTATTTGTAAACATTTGCTTAAACAAAGAAATGCACATACAAAAAAACCCAACAAAAATGGCCTGGATTTGTTTCACTAGGAACCATTTTAATAAAGTTGAGAGACAAAAACATCCACATTGACTCATTAATTCTTTAAAATATATTTACATCATAAATATTTCACCTACATACATCCATTTTAAACTAGTCCTACATATTTGCGTGGTAACTTGTTTATTCGGCAGGTGTATCAACCAAATAGCATAATAATCCTCCTACAGGCTGTGACAGGATGTCTCGA
Organism: Noturus placidus; assembly: GCA_022414735.1. Classification (NCBI taxonomy): domain Eukaryota; kingdom Metazoa; phylum Chordata; class Actinopteri; order Siluriformes; family Ictaluridae; genus Noturus; species Noturus placidus. The sequence goes on from JAFFST010048727.1 coordinate 30,575, forward strand.
GCAAACCAACAATGTATTGTGGGGTACTTCTTGTATTGTATGACAATTGATTTAAGCAAGTTAAAAGAGAGCTGTGCAAATGCAATCCGGTTCAGCTGAGACAAACTAGAGCCAATGTGAGAGAGATAAGAGGAGACGCAGTAGTCTTAAGCTTAGAACTGAGTCCAATTGTCTGACAAAAAAAAACCCAGTGAAGACTCATGTCTGGTGGAACAATGCAAATCTCCAGCGCACCATATCCGGTCATACTCCCCTAAAATCTCCACATTTATTGTATAGCCCATGCACAGAATCCTTAAATGGATCCACCTGGGAAGAAAGCAGACCGGTTGCTTTTATTCATGTGATATCCTCGTCCTTCTTGTTTACAGATTGCAAATCTTGAATTGTCCAAAATCATAGTCAGCTCAAAACACAAGAGCATCACTCTGCTTTCCAAGAACACAAAGAAGGTGCAACAGTAGTTGTAGGGTGTACTTGTGGGGTGTGTGTGTGTGTGTGTGGTGCGTGTGGTGTGTTAGCTGCCGTCCTGAACCTCTGCTTGGTACAGGGGTGAGAGAGTCTGTGTTGTACACATGGCTGACGTCATTACCACAGTCTCTACTCCCATTTTGACTCCAATCACTCCGCCGGCCTTACGCTGGCAAGCCAAGCAGATGTAGTCTTCGTTCTCTGCCATCTCGCATGACACACCCACACACACCTGATGGAACCACTCATCACATCCGCCGTCACACTGAACCCAGTCCACCTGAGAGGAATTGACAGAAACAGTAATATTAGAAAATATGTTACATTAACTTCTTATACCATAGTACGGCTGAATTTTTAAAAGGTGTGGAGGAATTTTGTACAAAAACATGGCTTTGACAGTAGTTACAGAATTTTTCTATTAATTGAGCATTGTAATACATTATTTTTCTATAGCAACAGGTCGTTTACAGAGACGTCTAGGGGGGATGCGCCATATAATCTAATGCTAATAATAAAAAAAAATCATCATTGATAGGGTGAAGTCCTATCTTCCAATAACAGCACAAACTGTTGTGTCTTCTTCAATACTTCAATTCTTGATTCAGATTGGTCAGAAGATGTGAAATGATTTTCTATAATGACGGCTTTGACAATTTTTCAAATGGGCTATTTATTTACCTGATGCTTACTACTATGACAGCTTTTCATATGAAAAAGATTAAAAGTACAGTTTCAGTATAGCACAGTACAGTTTGAAATATTTAATCTCAAAAATAACTGAGCGGTTTCAGTTCATATTACACTTTTTAGTACACATTATACTTGTCTGTATCCTGATACAAGTCAGCAAGAAAGTGTTCATGTTGTAATGTGAGCAGATCTATACACTCATGAGCTTCCACCAGGGGGCATTATAGGAAGGAAAAATGGCCGGCCTGTTATTGAAGCTATGAGCTGTGACTCATTGACACGGGTCCAGAGGTATAGTATTTATGTGCCTCTGAATTCTAAAAACTGTTCTTGTCTCATTTGTACTTGTAATTTGTTTTTTATAAACCAAAACAACTACAACAACAACAACAACAAAAGGGCAGCAGCCTTGACAGTTAAAGACAGTCAGGAGTGTAGTGTCATGTAACTGCATACAGTGCCCTCCACTAATATCAGTACCCTTGATAAATATTTACATTTATTCATTTAGCATACACTTTTATCCAAAGCGACTTAAAAATGAGAGATACAAGCAAAGTGATATCAAGCAGAGAACAATACAAGTAGTGCTACTATACAAGATCCATTAATTGAGTACCAGAAGAAGCAAAGTGCGCAGAGTAGAGGTGTAAGTGCATTTAAATTTTTTTTTTTTTTTATGAGTTGGTTAGGTGTTGACGGAAGAAGTGGGTCTTTAGTTGTTTTTTGAAGATGGTGAGTGAATCTGCAGTCCGGATTGAGGTTGGAAGTTCATTCCACCACTGAGGAGCAGTTAGTGTGAAGGTTCTGGAAAGGGACCTTGTGCCTAAAAAAAACCATTAAACATAAAAACACCCAAAGTCTCCATAACCCAAAGGAGACAGCAGTGTATCCCTCTACAAATAAAGTTGTCCACACTGAGACAACCACTCGGAAAGAACGCCAAAACTAAAGCTTTCAGTAAGAGAAATCCCCTACTGACTTCAAATCTGATACCCAGTCTGAGCACAATAACAGATATAATGTCCTTAACTTTAACTTAAAAAAAAATAAAAATAAAAAACCACGCCGCTGTGCAGGTGATACACTTCCTCCTGATATCAAGAGTTTCACATATTCTCCTGCCTCCTCCGCTGAAATAAAGTCCTTCTGGACACCGTTATGTGTAATGCGAAGCCGAGCTGGGTGAAGTATTCCATACCGAGCGCCCTCAACATCACGAAGCTGACGCCGAACCTCATTAAATGCAGCTCGAGCCCGAGCTATCTTAGGTGTGTAGTCAGGGAAAACGGAGATAATCAAATTCCTCACTTTAATCCGCTGGAGCTCTCTCGCGCGCCGTAAAATATCAGCGCATTCACTATAATAATGAAATCTACACACAATAGCTCGTGGTCGTTCATCAGGCTTGGGCTTCGGCTGAAGGGTCCGGTGGGACCGGTCCAAAACCAGCTCCTTCTCCAGACCAAACGCCTCTTTTAACAAGGCCGCTACAGCAGCAGTGGAACATGTATTAGAACCTTCTGGAACTCCCATTATTCGAACGTTATTGCGCCGTGACCTCGTCTCCAAATCCTCACATTTATTCTGTAATTGATTCACGGTCTCAGTGAGAGACTCGATGGTAGACTTCATGTGTGCCATGTTTTGAGTGAGCGCGTCCTCGAGCTCACCAACCGAATCTTTTAGCGCTGAAATGGCGGCCTCGGTAACATCCCTATCATTAACCTGCTGTGTTTTCACAGCCTGCAGCTCAAGCTGGTGAGCAGACAACTCTTCCCTGATAATCTCCCGGAGCTCCGTTTTCAAAATATCAGTGATATCCTTCCACAATGAAGCCAACAGCTCAAGCTTGAATGCCGCGAGATCAAAGTCACTGCTCGGCGACGCGGATTCAGGGGGAGAGGAGGCGCGCGGACTCGGACTCAGTCGAGTTCGAGCGCCACCTCGGGTTTTCGTAATCTTTCAAGACATTTTAACGTGACAAAAAATTCAAATTATAAGCAAATATAAGGAGTAAAATAAGTTAAAGTATATTATATGACCAAAAGGCGCAAATTAATTAAATTTTAATCGAAATCAGCAGGAGCCTCCAGCTTCACATCCTACTCCATTCGAAACCGAATTCGAACCCCCCGAGCTGCATTTAATGAGGTTCGGCGTCAACTTCGTGATGTTGAGGGCGGTCAGTATGGAATACTTCACATTACATATAACGGTGGCAGAGGACTTTATTTCAGCGGAGGAAGCAGGAGAATATGTGAAACTCTTGATGGTGAAAATGAATCATGTGTAAATGAACCACATGTAAAATTACATATAGATGAATCATATATATAAATCTTGCTTGGGGGAGTATGTTACTAGAGTGAAAAGTTTGATTCTGCATGGACTTATGAAAATAAGTAAATTAATCAAATGTAAACTTTACTGGGCGGGGTGGGAGGGGCTATTATAGGGGTAAAAAATGTTGATTCTGTATTGATATTTTGTTGTACTCTGAAAATGAATGAGAATCAATAAAAATTGTTATGAAAAAAAAAGAAAAAGATATTTGAGGTATATTCCCAATGATATTGTAATTTTTTTACATTACAACTTTTTATCTTCTCAACAGTTAAAGATGTTCAGATTGTGTGTCCATTTCCATTGAAATGATTTCTGAGTCTAAGGAGATACATGGCTCTAAATAGAATCCCCAAACAATCATTTCATTATTATTGCAATTCCTACATGACCTACATGCTTGACGCCTACCTTCATTATTATCATTATCAGGTGAACCTGAAATCTCTCACTAACCTTATCCTTGCATGGTCTCTGGCAGTTCTTCGCTGCACAGACAGCATTCTCGTCGTTGGAATCCTCTGCACCTGACCAGTCATACTTAGAGGGGATGTCCAAGATCTTCTTCTCCTTCTTCTTCTCCAGACCCTCCTTGGAGAACTCTGCTTTGGCCGCAGCTTTCTCTTTCCTCTTCCTTTCCTTCTCCTCCTTGGCGAGACGCTTGGCCAGTTGCTTCAGCTCACGTGACTTCTCCGGGCTGAGCTTGAGCTTCTTCTTTTTGGGCTTCCCACCAACCTCGAGTACCCTCTTTATGTCTTTGCATTTGGGCCGGCCTTCCACACCTGACGTGGCCAAGAGTAACTGCTGCTCGGCTCTTTCCAGTTTCCTCTTTCTCTTCTTCTCCATTTCCTTTACCTTTAGCTTCATTGGCTTCTCCAGCAGAGTGTACTCAGACTGAGGAAAAGAGTATGAAAGGGGGTGGGGGACAGAGAGGATATTTAGAAGAAAAAGTTAGAACAAGAAAAATATACTGGCTCATGAGTAAAATATATATGTGAGGGGACAACCACCATAATCCTATAGTTAAACCCATGTACGTCGATTAGATTCAACATATCTACTCTGTGATCCTACAGCTCAAGAGGACTTTTAGACAAAATATTTTAAACTGTACCTTTGAGGGTAAAAATGCTTTTCAAGGGGTTAAAGGTACCTAAAGGATGTAGTATAGCTTTTAAAACTTGCCACTGCTTTAGCTAGCTTCCTGTGACACTCACCTCCACCTGCAGGAAGCGCTCCTCTGAGGGTGGGTGCGTGGCCTGCAGGATTCTCCAGATGTGTTGAGTTTCATCCAGAGAGACTTCCAGCAGGTCTCCCTCCATCATCAGTACCTCCAGCTGGGCCTTGGCAGCCAGGGACAGCTCCAGCACAGGAGGCTCCAAACTACGTGGCACCAGGGGCGTCTTCCTGGGCTGTTTCCGCGGAGTGGTTGGATCTGGGAGAGGGAGACAGGAACCTGTATGATCTTCTGCTAAACTGACTCAAACGATATATGTAGGGTACTCTGAAATTATTTCCACATCAACTGGACTGACCGAGTCCGTAAACAGTGCTGTGCTTCTTTTACACGTTGAGGAGTGTAAACTCCATAAAGATGCATCTAGAACCCACATGTCCAGTTTTTCATAATCATATTCTACAAAGGTGCCAAGAACTGTGCAACCTGCATTTGCATAGCAAAGTGTATGTATGGGATTTTACAAATTGCCTGTAAGGTTACTTACTCTGGGGGCAGGACTTGGAGGCAGAGGAGTAGGCGTGCTCAGCACAGAACGAGGGTGTGGCTGGCCACATGTGACTAACGACCTCTTCTGACTTCACAGGGATCTCCTCATCACAGAACAAGTAGGGCTTTACCTCACCAGGGTCCTGGAGACAGAGATTACATTAATACTGAGTGAAACTGAATTTAGAGCTGTTTAAGACAGTGGTTTTCAAAGTGGGGGCCACCAGGGGGCCTTAACAATTTGGTATGAAAAATAAATTCTCTCTCAGACATTCACACACACACACACAATAAACTCATAATGTAATGTAATGTAAATATGTAAGATGTAATTATTAATAAAAAGGGGGGTATATTCAGTAGTCTGTATTTTTAATGTGTTTTAAAGACATCTTGCAAAAGGGGGGCCTCAGTCAAATGTTAATGCCATTGAGGGGCCTTTCCCTGGAAAAGTTTGGGAACCACTGGTTTAAGAGATAAAACAGTAAAATATGTAATTATGTAAAACAATGGATTATTCCCAAAATGAATGCTCTCATATAGGGGTCAAACCTACATGTAAATATACATTTGAAATCTATAAGACTGGATTTATAATGCTGGTATAGAGAGATAGATGGCTCAGCAATCTCACAGTTAATTGATTTATTTGAAAAAAGAAAAAGAAAAAAAAAGAAGCAAAAACTGTGATTAAAATATTGTGCATCCTCTGCACTTTCTTAAAGATACCTTCATGTCATAGCCGTAAGTCTCACGGATGTCCTCATCCGAGTCAGTCTCCTCATCGTCATAGTCTACAAATGGCCGTGGTGAGGTGGTCCTGTTGAATCCAGCCTGCTGGAACGTCTGAATGTGTCCCTGAGAGGAAGAAAAGAAAAAGAATAAGAAGAAGCCTTTATCTGTCACGTACACATTATAGTACAGTGAAATTCTTTTCTTCAGGAGAGGGAAAACAGAAAACAGAAAAACAGTTAAAAAAAATAGATCACGAAGCATGTGTTAAATGTTAGTGATGATAATATTAGATAAAGTGGTTTTAAGGCCACAGACTTACCTGTAGGTCTGGATTGGCAGCAGCTTTCTGCAGCTCGGCGTTGATGATCTTCTCAGTCTTCTCACGGGCTGCGAGCTCCACCATGCGCTGGCTGAGCACAGACAGCTTGGCCAAAGCAGAGGAGAGTTCATCGGTGGCCAGGGCTTGCCGCGCTCGGTCCTGCCAGCCCATGGCACGCTCCGTCAAACACTGCAGCGCCTCACCCTCAGGCAGCCGCACAGGAAGCTTCTGCAGGGAGACTAATAACGAGAGGATGGTCTCGAGTCGGGGTCGCCTTGAACGCTGGCATAGTGGGCACAGAAACTTTGACTCTTTGCTGGCACTCTGCCAGCTGCTGCCTGTTGTTAGCTTCTTCTGCGTGCCTGCTTTGGGCAAGGGTACACAGGCACCATGGAACCAGTCTTTGCACAGCTCACACTGTAGCATTACACCTCCAGCCGTCTTGCGGCACAGGCAGAAGCGGACCTCATCGATGCGCTCGGCCATGCTCATCTTGGCCAAGTTGGCAGCCCGCAGCGAGTGCATGGCTTCTGCCTCCTGCTGCTCCTGAGCCTTAAAGGCAGCCACAACAGCTGAGGGTGAGCGTTCCTCTTCTGCAGCCTCATCCAGGTCACTCAGGCTCTCTGGCTCCGCACCACGCTCTTTCTCTAGCAGCTCTTTGGCTCGTCTGCGCTTGCTTCTGCTGCTGCCGTACACACCAATGTCAGCCCGGGGACTCAGAACCTGACAGGCAAACCCTTAGAATAAGACAAGATAACAATACCAAATATTATACTTTCTCCGCCTTTGATGAACGTGGTCCCTCACCTGTAGCAGCGTGTAGGTAGAGTTTTTCTTAAGAAAGGTGCGTGCTGTCCTCTCTCTCCAAGCTCGTGCTGAAGCTACCTGGGACTCCACCTGTGGTAGGGCGTCCAGACGCACAGGAATGGAGCGGCCCCTCGCTAACAGAGCCTCTAGCTGATCCAGGTATGCATAACTGGTGCCATTCTGTCCCAATAAAATGAAAAATACAGCTGATCAGTTCTACACAGCCAAATCTTTCTCGATATATTAATCAAATTTAACAAGTACTTTTCTATCAATGAAGTAACCGAACGTAAAACGTCTAGAGTATTTAGGAGATTCTAACGTACCTGGATGGCCTCGACTCTTGCTGTCCACTCTTTGGCTTTGTGGAGAGCTTCCCGGAGAGCCAGAACGTTAGGCAGATAGGCAGGAATATTTTTGGCCTCTACAACGATGCTTTCAAGGGTCACCATACTATGGCGAGGTCTATGGCAGGATTTAACACAGTTCATTTCCGCAAATGTTTTTTTTTTTTGTAATGACAAAACATGAAGAACTTGACATGATTAACAAATATATTAAAGAAAAGATGCTAAGGTAAGAAAGGTGCTAAAGTATACAGAGAAAGCATTTTAAACAAGACAAAACAGCTGAACAATTGGCGCATGGACTGATTCAGATGTATAGGCTTGACCCACTATCCACCATTGCATAAAAACAAGTTTAAAAACTTTGGAACCGGCTTTATGCCTTCCTAATCTCGAACTCAAGGACAAGCTTTACATAGATTTCAAAATAAGTAAATAAAAAATGAGTGTTTAGGTCTGTTTTGCCATTACCTGGCATGCAGGCATGCACGTGCCTTGTCCTCCCAGCGCTCAGACACAGTGAGGATTTCCTGTAGCTCAGCCATGGCTTTCTCCACAGCATGGTGCGGGGCCAGACCCACGCCCGAATCAATGAGGCGCTTCATGAGCTCGAGCGTGACGCGCTGTGGCTCGTGCAGGGTGAGACGCACCTCATCTAGCCAGCGTGCCTGCTGCAGCTCCTGCTTCAATCGCGCCAGCTCTGGTAGCTCCACGTCAAGCCCAGAGCCCAGCTCCACCAGAACCTGCAGCTTAGCCGAGTCCGGGGTCTCATCTGCCAGGGCCAGCTGAGAGCGCTCGTGGAAATCCTCCACATTCTCCAACAGCTCCTGAGAGAAAGGAGGAGGAAACGGTGAGGGATAAGACTGACAAGCTGAATCATGACTGAAGAATAAATCTGTTTTTATAAAAGTCAACATGAGGTTGATTCTGTGTCTAAGTGCAGTCCCCACACTGCTGCTCCACACTGTCTTCATGAGCAGACTTAAGGAGGCGTGTTAAACCATTATCCTTGTGTTTCAGTTTCAATAACTATTTTTACCTTTCATATCATTCAAGATTGAACAGTAATGAAATTATGATTTACATGATTGCCAAGAAACAGATCTCATTAGGTCTTCCTGTTTTGCTGCGGTTTACATTTTTCTAGCTTTGCCCCTTTCCTGAAAAAAAGCATATACAGTGGTGTGAAAAAGTGCTTGCCCCCTTCCTCATTTCCTGTTCCTTTGCATGTTTGTCACACTTAAGTGTTTCGGAACATCAAACCAATTTAAACAATAGTCAAGGACAACACAAGTAAACACAAAATGCAATTTGTAAATGAACGTGTTTA
>JAFFST010048727.1:44823-61006 GCA_022414735.1 Noturus placidus
TGTCTGTAAGGTCTCTGTAAAAATAACCTATCCCCAAATCAAAACAGAACTTGTCAGGTGTGCATGTAGAGTAAGAGTGTTAACCCACTGGAACACCGTGCTCTATTAGAACGTTGGGGTTCATGATGGTGACCAGTTGGTGCAGTAGATCAGGCTGATAATCGAAAAGCTCTGGTGCCAGTTTCTTCATCACCGCCTCCAGCTGCTCTGCTGCATGAGCCGGGACACCGTACCAGGTCTTAGGCTCTCCCCTGATCCACAGAACACCAAGAAACTTTTTTTCTCTCAACATTTCATCAAGACACCAGCATAACACCAGTCACTTCGACTACAGAGTGGAGTGAAAGCTTTACACATGCATATAAAATGTGTTCCATCAACATTATTTCTTTCAATTCAGCATTGGCAATGATTTCAGTTCCTTCTAGATCTATCTAAGGAAAATCAATTCTCTCTGAAATTAATCTTCACTGACGCATAGATCTCCGTAATCATATATATATATATATTTTTTAATTATGTATATTTTCAATCAGATTTAAGAACGCAACAATGCTGTAGAAAGCAGCACTTTCACATCTTTAGTTATAAACAAAACTGTTATACTACAGTAAACCTCTACATGCTGTCTTGTTGACCACCTTACCAGTGCAGATAGTTGATGGAGTAACTCCAGTGGTCCTCGATGTGCCAGCAGAAGGAAGAGAAGCACATGCCTACGTAAAGCCAGGGTACCTTCATCCCTGAAATGTCTGCATTAATGTGGGCAAGCACGGACTGCTCCAGTACTGGCATGTTGTTCAGGTTCCAGCCTGAGTTGGTGTAGTCCTGTGGAAGAGTGTCATTGAAGAGATGTGGTGACGTCATAATATCTGCCTGAAAATGAGCTCATATGCATAACAATAAAGACTTAGACCTACTGGCAATTCTTACCGGACATCAATTGGTAACACTGTGCATGTTAGTGTAGGTAGGGAATAACATGATCTTAAATTATCATCAATATCATCATCAGGAAAAAGTGAACTCAAGCTAACCTCCTCGTCCCCGAACAGTCTTCTTTTTCCGTCTCGGACAGGAAAGCCGCTCCCTACATCTTTGGAGCTGATATCTGCTCCATACTCAACTATCACATTCTCCTCTATGCTGCTTACCAGCCTCCAGAACTCTTTCTCCACCAGCTCTGTAGGGACCATCTGTGAGGATTGCAGTTCAAACATGTGAACAGTAAGGTATGTAACTATCTAAGCATGTAAATGATTTTTAAAGGGGTTAATGTGTTAGCAATGCATCATGACTAGGCACTGACTGTGTTGCTCTTACATGAACTGGCATGTTGAAGTAGTCGGATTTAAAATGGTCTGCCATCTCTCCAAAGCTTTGGAGTGTGTATTCACGCACGGCCTGCTCAAACCCAAATGCCTCCCGGGGCTTGCTGCACTCCTGAGGGATAAGAGATGAGGACCATCACCCAACACAGTCAGTTAACCGGTTTAATCACCATAAAACACCAGGCCCAAGAGCTAGGACAATCTAGCATAAATAAAAAACAATGATCGTAGTTCATAACATTAGCTGGAAATAAAGCTGTAAAGAGAATCCCAGCTTTGCATACCTCTGCCACACACTTGGGACAACGCCAGTCACCCTTGGGCACATCCTGAAGGGGTGGGATAAGGCAAAAGGTGTGGTAGCTGTCATCACAGCCGTCACACAACAGGAGGCGATCCTCCTCGTCACCCCGCCCACATGCCATACACATGTACATGTCAATCTATAAGATAATAAAATGTTATTTATAAACATGGTTTATTAGTTTAAACATAACACCAAGTCTCAAAAGCATTAATTAAAATGCTTCAAGCTAATAACACGATCAAAACCAAACACTTCATACTCACAAAATTAACCTCCAGCGTCTCCCTGCGTGGACGCATCTTAATAGCAAACGCTTGAGCCTTCAGGTGCTTCTGCTTCTTTATGAAAGCATCATCTATATCACAGAAACCCAGACGTGAAACACAATTCTGAAACCGTGGATGCTTCTTTGCATGGTTTGAAACTCTAAACTCTATTTTCCAGAAATCACAAGCTCACTCACATTCATTCAGTCTCCAAATAATGTGAATGTGTGTAAATCTTACCGGCTGGAACGATCTCAAAATCCACCACCTTAGGACTGCTGCTAAAGATCTGTAGGCCTTTGGGCTCTTTGTTCTCTCTCTGTAATGAAGAGCAGACAAGGTCTGATTGAACGCTACTGCTCAGACATACCCACGGTACTCTGAGGAGACACGCAGCAAAGTGTAGTATTGGGAAAAGCATGCTCTTCTACACTGTGTGCTGTTGGTGTGCTGAGAATTCTGGGATGGTGATGGTTGCCTTACAAGTCATAATTCTTCCTATTGTTAAAGAGCCTGGTTGTTTTTGACACTCAATACAGACAAAAAAAGAACCAGAACTATTTTTCAGAGGAAGAGTTAATTAGATTGACATTGTACAGTGCTGTGAAAAAGTATTTGCTGGTTTCCTGATTTCTGACCTGATTTCTTCTGTGTTTGTGTACATCTCATACTAAATAGTTTTAGATCCTCAAACAAAAAACAAAATAAAACAAAGGCAACCTGAGTAAACACACAATACAGGTTTTTTTATTTATTAATTTTTTAAAACATTTATTGAAGCAAAAAAAAAAAAAAAAAGACCTAAAACTAAATGCCCCCTTAAAACTTAAAATCTGATTATGCCACCTTTAGCACCAATAAACGATATCAGACGCTTCCAATAACTGGAGATCAGTCTTTCACTTACTTCTAGGACTAGGATTTACTCCTATGCTTTGGATCATTGTCTTGCTGCATAATTCAGTCGCTTGAGTTTCAACTTACGGACTGAAGACCGGACATTCTCCTTTGGGATTTCCTGGTAGAGAGCAAAATTCATGTTTCCCCTCAATTATAGCAAGTTACCCAAGACTTGAAGCAGCAAAGCATCCCCACACCATCACACGTCCACCACCATGCTTGACCATAGGTATGATGTTTTTTTTGTGGAATTCTGTGTTTAGTTTATGGCATATGTAACGGGACCCCTGTCTTCCAAACAGTTCCACTTTCGACTCATCACTCCACAGAACACCCCCCTTTGCTGGTATTTCCTCAGTTGCTTTGGATGAAAGCTAAATGAATAAATGTAAATGTAATGCAACATTCTCCCAAAAGGTTTGAGGATCATCAAGGTGTGTTGTGGCAAAATTCAGACGGACCTTAATGTTCTTCTGGGTTAGCAGTGGTTTTCACCTCGCCACTCTCCCATGGATGCCAGTTTTTTGCCCAGTGTCTTTCTGGTAGTGGAGTCATGAACAGTGACCTTTATTGATGCAAGAGCGGCCTGTAATTCCTTTGATGTTGTCCTTGATGTTGTCCTTTGTGACTTCCTGGATGAGTTGTTGCTGTGCTCTTGGAGGAATTGCGGAATGCCGGCCACTTCTAGGAAGGTTCACTACTGTGCCGAGTTTAGTGATAATGGCTCATTGTGGTTCTTTGGAGTCCCAGAGTCTTTGAAATAGCTTTGTAACCCTACAAAATTGGGTGGTCCGGTACAGAATTTGCTATGTTCTAAGTCTTTTAACACATCTACATGTAATTAGCAGGAAATAAAAGCTGAAATTATAAACTCTCTTCTCATATTTGTCTTTTGATCTCAAACCCAAATGTCTTCAGTCTACAGCAAGACAACTTAATTGGCCTTGCTGTTATACAACATTAAACATTGTGCAGCATAAAAATCTTTTCAAATATTGCAATACTATTTTTGCCATCATATCATCACAATTCTACATAATTTTTAAGTCAACGTGTCAAGCAAAACAAGAAGTTACAGAAGTAAGCATAAGGCGGTGGCTGTGTGCATGCCACACCTCAACATACTCAAGATGACATGACCTGTAAAACAAGACTCTTCCCCTACTAACCTCAGATTTCAGGCGTCGTGAACGTCTCTCAGGAAGAGTGTGCTCCTTCTTCTGCGACTTGTCAATCAGACTGTCTCGCTCCTTGCCTTCCTTCTCTTTAGGTTTCTCTTCTTCATCCTCCTCATCCTCCTCACATCCACGCTCTATTCCTTCATCCACCTCTTCAGCTTCATCTCCCTCCTGACACAGCCTGTGGAAGCCCTGAAACACAAGAGTGCTGATGTGTCAAAATGCTTACTAGCTCTTAGTAAGATGCATATAACATGTCTATAGATGCTTCCTAATGTCTCTTAACAACAGATACAAACAGGTCAATAATGAAATAGTATATTACAATCTCATACGCTTTCAAAATCTAACTGTTTAAGTGCTTCAAAATTCATAAAAGGCATAATCATGTTTTCATGCGCAATAAATGAGACTTGTGCATATTTATTAACAGCTGATACATTCATTCATCAGAGACTTTTCCTGTCACTCAAAATGCATATATGCAGTGAATGTTTGCTACGGTTTGTTACCAAGGACACTATGAATCCACCAGACTCATTCAGAATGCCATAATAAAAAAAGCTAAATATGGAACAGCATGTGATGGTCTTACATCATTCCTTCCATTCATTTGTTTAGTTGAGCATAAAGTCTTGCATACCTGTAAGTTCAAAATAGGATGTAAACATTATCTTTTTTTCCCCTTACTCAACCTTTGTTTTGTTTTATATAACAAATTCAACTGCATCATGCGCTATGGGTGTTAGAAATTATAAATAACATTTATTATTATTATTATTATTATTATTATTATTATTATTATTATCATCATCATCATCATCATCATCATCTTAGATTTTTGTAGATAACTTTTTGTATAGCTACCAATTTGTCATTAGTATTTACTTACTCCATGCCCTAATTAAGAAAACAATAACAAAATGGTGATAAATAAAGGTATTTTCTGTCCTACAATTTCTTGTAAAAAAAAAAAAATTTTACATTATACTTCATTACAGTTACAGTGGCATTAATACATGTTATTACCATCCCTGTTAGAAAGAACATCATTAACATTGCTATGGGAATTTGTCAGTAAGGAGTATCGGCATGTCAGGTAGAACTCACGGAGAGTGAAGCTCCAGACTGGAACAGCTCATATGGGTAGAGGATTCTCTCGTAGTGAGAGCGCAGCAGAGAACCGGTGCCCTTCCCGGCTGGGAAACCCATGCGAGTGGCTATCTTGGACCAGCGCTTGTCCTTACAGACGGCTTCGAAACCTCCCTCAGTAGACACAATCTACAGGGGTAAAAAAGGTTTATAACACAGCTCTGAGGGCCAATCGTAAAAGTAATTATAATTAAAACAATCAAGAACAAAACGTAAGCACAAATTTATGCTTCTGTAAGAACTTGTTTTGTATGTCATACCCTACTTAGTTGTTAGGAACACCAAAAATAAGGACAAACGGGACATGACACTTGGCAGCACACAATATAAAAACAGTGACTTTTTTCTACATTATGCCTCCAGTTCTCTTAACAGAACAGACAATGCTTACTGCCTAGTCCATACAGGATTTCAGAGTTTTTCTGCGATTGTTGTGGCCAGAAATGCTTGATTTTGCAGCAGCTTTTTTCAAAACTACTTGAACTGATGAAATTGCAATTGCACACAGGTGTTGTGCACGTCTTTCACAGTGATGTTCATCGTTAAATGAGACATTTTAGTTGTACTCATGTTCGACGGACGTGAATTGAAGAGGGCTTTGGCTGAATACGTGTTTTGATGATGTCACATGGCCCATCTTGATCCAAATCCGCAGAAAATCTGCTAAAATTTTGAAAAAATTGCACGCTTCTCCGAATATTGTGGCGTTTCCTTGCTTTTGCGTTCATTTCTGCAATTGCAAAATCCTAGTAAGTACATAAGTAAGAAAAATTTATTTATATAGCACGTTTTCCTCAGCAAAGCTGACCAAAGTGCTGAACAGTGTAAGGAAAATAAAATAAACACAATAAAACTAAATAAGAACAGACAGTAGACAATAGTAAAAATTCAAAGTAAGATCAAAAAGCCTGACAGAACAGATATGTTTTTAGTCTCATTTTAAAAGTGGTTATGGAAGGTGCAAGGCGGATGTCCAGTGGCAGTTGAATCCATAAATGGGGGGCAGCAACAGCAAATGCTCTATCCCCCTTTGTTTTTAACCGAGAGTAAGGGACATGCAAAAGAAACTTATCTGAAGATCTTAGAAATCTGTTCGAGGAATGAGGTTTAAGAAGATCCGTGAGATAGGAAGGCACTTGATTGTTGAGTTTTAAAAACAAACATTAGAATCTTAAACTGAATTCTAAAACGGACCGGGATCCAATGAAGCGATGCTAAAATTGGGGTGACATGATCAAATTTTTTTGCCCTAGTCAACAGCCTTGCAGCTGCATTTTGAACCATCTGAAGACGAGCCAGAGATGACTGAGGACGACCCAAGTATAAAGAATTGCAGTAATCTAAGCAAGAAGTAATAAAAGCATGAATTACCTTCTCCAAATTCTGGAAAGACAAAAATGTTTTGAGTTTTGAAATGATTCGTAATTGATAAAAACTAGTCTTAACCACCGAATTTATCCATTTGGTGAAGCTTAATTCAGAATCAAAAATAAAGCCAAGGTTCCTAACCTGGGAAGCGATTGAGGGAAAATTATTACGGCGCTCATTAATGAGACCATCTCTTAATCTCACGGGGCCAAAAACAATTATCTCAGTTTTGTCTTTGTTAAGTTGAAGAAAATTATCTGTCAACCATTTTTCAATGTCGTCCAGACAGTCCAACAATGGCTGAATGGAGTCACCAGCTTTCAAAGGAATATACAACTGGGTATCATCAGCATACAAATGAAAAAGACATTGTGTGCCCTAATAATATCCCCCAATGGACGCATATATAAGTTAAAAAGAAGGGGACCCAGAATGGAGCCTTGAGGATCATCACTAATAATAGGACTAGTAGAAGAGGAGAAATTACCAAATGCTACCGAGAAGGACCTGTCCTTAAGATATGAGCTGAGCCATTGTAGGGCGATACCCTTGATACCAAACAGATGCTCCAAGCGCCAGAGAAGTATGTTATGATCTACAGTATCAAAAGCAGCTGTAAGATCTAGTAGCATCAACACAGTATTTTTTCCAGCATCCACTGTGAGTAAAATGTCATTGGAAACGTTTAAAAATGCAGACTCCGTGCTATGAAAAGCAGTGAAACCAGATTGTAAAGGTTCAAATAACATAGCTGAATTTAAAAACAGGAGCAATTGAGACTGCACTACTTTCTCTAACAGCTTTGACAGAAATGGAAGCTTAGATACAGGCCGATAAATATTGAGACAACCTTCATCCAATCCCGGTTTCTTAAGCAAAGGTTGAACAACAGCATGTTTAAAACAATCTGGGACCACCCCAGCATCCAAAGAAGAATTTATCAACACCTGGATACTGAGGCCAATTTCAGAAAAAGCTGCTTTCATAATCACAGCAGGAACAACATCTAGTGGCTTAGATGATATTTTCACCTGGTTAACCAGATTACACAGAACTTTTAGACAAACTTGTTCAAATTGATCAAATGAAACCGGTAAAACCAGTGAATTCAGGGACAGGTCTGAGCACTGAGAAGTGAAAGAAGAACGAATGGTAATCACTTTATCAGCGAAAAACTTTAAAAACTTCTCACAAAGTCCAGCCGAGGATTCCCCATGGAATTGGCAGCTTGGATTAATAATTGAATTTATTGTGGTAAATAAGATCTTAGGTCTGTGATAGTGTGTAGCAATTAAGTCAGAGAAATACCGAGACCTAGCTGACTTTGTTGCACTCTGAAACTTAAACAGACAATCTTTAAAAATCCGGAAGGACACAGTTAACTGATCATGCTTCCATCTCCTCTCAGTTCTACGACAAGCCTGTCTGAGAGAACGAGTATTATCGTCAAGCCAGTAATAAGATTTACATTTTGGTTGTTTCAGTTTAAAAGGCGCAATGGAATCTAACATATTAGAGCAAGATGTGTAAAATAAGGCAACCAAACCATCAGGCCCAGCGGAAGACTCTGCAGCACTCAAGATAGACGTTTCAACAGCACGAGCTAGAAAACATTCACTAAACTGTGAGGCAGTGAGTGAATTAATACAACGGGAATAAAATCCTGAAGGCCTAGTCACAACGGCATTAAAAACAATGGGCTTGTGGTCAGAGAAGGAAGCATCATCAATATTAACAACAACAACAGCAGTTCCATAAGACAATATAAGGTCCAATGTATGACCAAGGATATGTGTTGCCTGATTTATGTGGTGAATAAAACCGAAGGAATCCCAGATATCACAAAACTCAGTAACTAAGGGTCGACCAGGGCAGCAGACATGCACATTAAAATCACCCAATAATAACATACAATCATACAACGGAACAATAGAAGTTTAAAAAATCATTTAAAAAAAGAATTGTCCGGGTTAGGTGGCCTATAGATCAAAGCACAGAATAGCGTGTAAGAGGTCAAATCCAACACAACACACTGTACCTCAAATGATGAGTAAATCCCAACAGAAACTCTCCGTATGTTCAGTGACTGTTTAAAAACCATAGCAACCCCACCGCCCTTTCCAGAAGGCCTTGGAGTACTAATAAAACAACAGTTCAGCGGACAGAGTTCCTCGAAGACTGTTGACTCACCAGGACTAACCCAGGTCTCAGTCAGGAATAAAATATCCAGGTGATGTTTGGTAAAAAAGTAATTTAAAATGAAAGTTTTGTTAAACACGGACCTTGCATTAACTAAGGCCATATTCAGAGGAGACTGAGGTAACGAGGTGAGATCCGGTGAAACGAATTCCAGTTGGTGGAGATTTGAATAGTTCACTCTTCTCTGACAAATCCGTAATCATGGTGGAGCAGAACGATTGGATGAGTGTGGAAAGTCCAGGAAAATAGGCAGATGAAAAACATATCTGTAATCCCATGACCGCCACGTCAAGTGGAGTCCCTCCAAGCGTAAGGGAAACTCAATCGATTGTATGGAGGAAGCGATTTCCCGTCTGATTCTCACCCGAACACCAGCACGATTCCCTCTCTTCCTGCGGCGCTTCCTTAGAGGAGGAAAGCAGCAAAGTAGCTGGCGAACACACTCCACCACAGGTCCGCTGGACGAGGATTGAAAACGAGAATACAGAGCAGGACAACATCGCAGATGAGCTCCCATACAGCTTCTGATGTTAAGCAAAGCTTGTCGGTTGTAAGTCAACACTGAATCTACATGATACCAGTGTGACACGATACACAGTAAAAACAGCACAGAGGCCAAACGCACAGACATAACAGATACAACAAACTGTAGAAGACGGACAAGATACGAGAGACGTTAAGCCGACAAGTACACTGGCGCCATCTTGTCACTGATGACAAGTGAAGGTCTGGTGATGGACTTGTCCAGCAATGAACAAATCAAACAAAAGCTTGGAGTGCCCAAATCTGATTTAATCTGGTTTCCATACAAAATTCGTATGAAAGAGGGATTTGGAGATCAGGCACACTCTCAGTCTGTGTAACATGTGCTGTTTTCTACATCCACAAAACAACACAATAGAGCTATTCTAAGATTTTGAAAATTGTGTACGGTCTACTAGGTATAAAACACTTTTATTATCTTTGTAGAAAGCCAAGGCATGGTTAAAAACTAAATAAAAAATATTTTCCAAATTATTGTGATGTAACATATTTATGCTTTAATATCATAAACTGAGGTCTCAAAGTATGTTATAGTCGGAAATATTTAATTTTGGGAAAAAAAAATGTTTTTTTTCTTCATCTGTTTGCCAGAATTCAGCGACAGTAACATCTGACACCTTTCCTCAACCACCAAGCATACATGCTATAGGTTGAATAAATTATTACAGCTTTTTATGAAAGAATTGATACTCAGGCAGCTGAGATTATGATTGCAAACCACTCTTGCATTTTGTTGCTGTAAAGAAACAAGGTTTGTACGACCGTGCTACAATCAATCATGCTTTATCGGTTACACGTTTCACATTTGTTAGAAAACCAACAATGATTGACGGCAGTGAGAAATCCTTGCCTTGCTGAGAAGATACAAGTCCAGGATTTTTCTCTCCACATGTGGAAAGCGTAGTTTAGAGCCCTGCAGTTCCCAAAACTTTGCAATTTGATCCAAGAAGTTGAGCTTTACTCTGGTGAGGGCCTGAAAGGAAAGGCAAATGATGAAAACATACATACTGGCACCTCTATCACAGTGAAAACACTTTGTGCCTAAAAGATAGAACATTCGTCTATACAGATCCTTGAAATAATTCAGGCCAGATTAGTTTGATACTCAGACATATCTGGATAAGCAAACATTTGTTCCTCTTTGAAACAGTGCCTATTAATAATGTTTATACACACTATCAAATGACACATAAAACTGACATGTTGTAGTAATTTTCACAACTTAAATAAACAAAAATAACAGATCATTCACGTGGAAAAAGTAAGTATTCCCCTATTTTTATCTTCAAATCCACGTTGGGTGCCAGTGATCAGAACCTACATAGGGAGTGCAGGTGGAACCCGTCGTATTTACACCCCTCACATATTTAGTATCTGGTGTTCCCTTTGCTATTGAGATGTGTGATCATCATTTGAAGATCTAAATAGTTCTGTAGGGACTTCAAAAAAAGGTTGTGGATGCCTAGAAGTCTGGCAAGGGATTTAAAAAGATCTCCAAATTATTTGAAATTCATCATTCCACTGTAAGGAAAATAATCTACAAGTGACACAGATTTCAAACAATTGCCAATTAGTCCAGGACTGGCCATCCCAGAAAATTCAGCTTAAGAGCGGACCGTCTGTTGCAAACAAGTCTCCATGAACCCCAAAATGTCATCACAGGATCCCATGCTAATTAGTCTTGCAACTATTGGTGTCAGAGTGAATGCTTCCACAATCAGAAAAAGATTTGACCTGCATGGGAGGCAGACCAGGAAAAAAAGACTTTGCAAGACTACAGTTTGCCAATGAGCATATAGGCAAAGACCAGGCCTTTTGGAATAATGTGCTCTGGACAGATGAATCAAAGATAGAGCCAGAGTAACAGCAGATATGTTTGGTACAGACCAAAGACAGCTTTTCAGGAGAAGCACCTCATACCAACTGTGAAGCATGGTGGTGGAAATGATATGGGTTGGGGTTGCTTCACTGCCTCAGGGACTGGAAAGCTTACAATCATTGATTCAATTATGAAGTCTGCGTCGTATCAAAGAGTGCTTGAAGATATTGTGAGGCCATTTGTACGAAAGTTGAAGTTGAACCGAAAGTGGACATTTCTATAGGTTAATGATCCCAAGCACACTCGCAAATCCACCTAGGAATGGTTCAAAAAGTAGAAATGGGGATTTATGGAATGGCCTAGTCAAAGCCCAGATTTGAATTCAGATTAAATGTTGGGGTGGGGGGCGGGGGGCTGGGTTTGAAATTGGCAGTACATGCAAGAAAACCTTCAAAACTCTTGCACCTGAAAGAATAATGCATGGAAGAGTGGTCAGAAATTCCAGAGACTGGTGGACAATTATGCGAAACACCTACGAGTAGTTATTTCTGCTAAAAGGGGCAATACCAGCTTCTGAGGCCGAGGGTGTACTTTCTCCACAGAAGAATATTACATCTATTGATATTTCTGTTGAATAAATGATTGAAAAATCTTATTTTCCAAGTAGTTTTGTTCAAGTGTATAAGCTTTATTAATAAGCACGGTTTCAAAGATGATCAAATGCTTGCTTGTCCAAATATGTCAAAAAAATGAACACTTGTTTTTTCAGACTGTACATACAGTGCCTGACAAATGTTTTTGAACACCCTATACTTTACTATTTTCATTTACGTGATGCCATCAAATGGGTTATTTATACATTACATACCAGGCTTTGCATTAGCCATTAGCAGATTAGCAGCACAAGCTAACTGTACTGGTAGGAACACTCCAGAGACACCACCAATCTCTGCTACTTCTTTCTAAGCTTTATTTGAATTCTTCATTTCTCTATACACATTTAATGGGAGGTTGTACATGACAGGACAAGATGAGATCACGGCCAATATTCCACTTTTCTTCTATTGTTTTAGTCAAGCAGTAAATAGGAACTAATTTCACTTAGGAATTAAAGTTGTGAGAGGGGAAATGAAAACATGTAGCACAGATGCAGTAAGATTGGTCTGAGGAATCGTTCGAGCTAATCATTTTGATTTGTCGCTTTACAGCATGGCACATGTTGCTTTGATACTTTGCACTTGCTGGTGAAATTGCAGCTCGGCGTGCTGCAATTGTGAGAAGCAAACCAAAGTATGCATGTCTTGCAGCTATAAATTACACTCCGTTTTATTCTCATTTTTTTCCTAAGCGTAACATTTAACGTAAACATTTAATGTAAACATAACGTAAACATTTGCACTTAGCTATACTTCTTTCATTATACACTTTGACAGAGAATTTGTATATTCGGGGGCCGTAAACAACGTGCAAGCCTGGGGGAAGCGTGCGCTGTGCTACTGACAGACCGAGCTGAACAATGACAGTGTTGTTAAACATGCTGAAGGGAAACCTTACCTCAAGCTCGTTGAGCCGCTGGACTCGGGGTGTGAAGCGAAAGTTGCGCACATCACAAGCAAAAGGAGGCTGCCAGTCCTATACCAGCAAAACCACAATGAACAAATTTAACTCTAAAATGAACAGAGTACTGAACGTTTCATGAACACAACATGCTGCAATCTGTCCAGTTTTACTCAATGTTTATCCCATTTACCACCAGTTAGTTAATAATTCACAGTACTTACCGTATAATATGCTGTAAAAAAAGTTTTTTTGAAAAGTTTTTTTTTTTTATCTAAATGCTTTTTACTGAACCACCCCAGTTCGCTGTAGTGTTATGAGCTTTGAAATCTACTTCAAAGTAGTTGATAGGACCATGATTGAAAGTTTTTGGATATGACTATGCATACAGTCATAGAAATGTACAGGATTTTTTTTAAAAATCAATGCATTTACAAGCTGAAAAGGTTTAACATAGTAGACGGATGGTACCTTTATGCTTTCTTATAGTCTACGAATCAGAAATCATGCTGCATGTACAGTATACCGCCAATATTGATTTAATGCATAGACGGTAACAATACCGGTCACGTTCAGATTCATTTGTCATGCATCTATAACAACATCTCCTGACCGGCATAAATAAAACTATCAAAACCCAATAGAAAAATGTTTATTTCATTGTTTTTGTAAACTTGCCACTGCATTATCTGAAACGTTAAACTGCAAACACTCGGCACAATCACTTCATGCGATATGCACTGGTGCATGAAAGTTTGTGAACCCTTTTTTCTGCATAAATACAACCTAAAATATCAGTTTTTCTGTCCTAAAAATAGACATAAAAATATTATATTTGGACATTAATTTATTGAGGGTCAAATGATCCAATATTACATATCTGCAAGTGGCAAAAGTATGTGAACATCAAAGATTAGCAGTTAATTTGAAGGTGGAATTAGGATGACAATCAACAGGATGACGATCAGCTGTGAGTGAGTGAGCGAGCGCGCGCCCTGTTTTACTAAAAGTGCAGCTCTTATGGTTTTTTTTCAAATATTACCTTTCATGCAGCGTGTTATAGAGCAGTTTGTGAATGAAAAAAGTCTGCAAAGTTTCAAAAATCAAAGTGCATGACAAACGGAGTTATTGACTCCCAAAAGAAGGAACCGATTCTGAGCAGCTGAAATGAGTCGTTCGTGATTCCAGACTTACGTCCTGTACGAACCTACGTAGGTTTGTAACAAAAAACCCCGCCTCTGGCCTTCACTGGCTGCCCACAGACCAAGCTGAAACTTGTTATGGTAGTTGGGTGTTTACTTTTTGAAACTCGCTGACAGCAATAGACCAATCACAACAGACTGGGACATCTGACCAATCAGAGCAGAGTCCAAACATCATCCAAAAACTGGATTTGTGTTGTTTTACAAGGTATGCCTATTTATATTATTATAAGTGCTTTAATACATGTATATTTTAAAGGATTTCCAATACTAAAATACGTATAAGAATACGGACAATTAACTAACAAAAGAATGATTGCAATATATAATTAATTAATTATTTATTTATTTTAATAATGACCCTATCATCCGAAGTCACAAAGGATTTGTAGAAATGTTTCTGTTTTGATGATCATTATCTTTCTCCTTTTGCCATTTTTTTTTTTTTTTGTACACATAAATGCTTTTGGCTTTATCCAAGACTTTAATGATGTTTTCTGTTTGTTAAGACATCTAAAAAAGATTATATTTAGGTGAAAAAGACTGTGTTTGTGTGTTTATGCGTGTGGACATGATGTCCTCAGCAGGGTCTTCCACACATTTAAAGAGACACGCGTTAAAAACTGTTCCCAGTGGTGCTACATTCACTCTGCATGAATCAACAACAGTACAAACAAAAAGCTTAAAACTGAAGATGTGGTGTACCTGAGGTGGTCTGATCTTGCAGATGCCGCTTTTCTCTGCGATAGGTCTGATCTTGCTGATGAAGCCAAGTGGATCAGAGAAATCCTCCCAGCTCGGCTCAAACACCGGGCACTCAGGAGGAGGCAAGAACTCCGTATACACAGCCATGATGCAGGTTAAGCCTTGATTCTCACTTCACAGCAACGCGATCTTCACACACTTATACGTACCGTAAACATACTGTCCAATGCGTCAGTGTTACATGCATGATCGGCTCGCAAAATTTAAAAAGACACAACTGAGACACCGGAACTGCTTCTGTTCATGTTCTCATCGCCATGATTGTGGCCTACGAGTACAAGTACAAACGACGTGAAAACAATGCCATTTCGCCCATTTTGTACCACATACGAATAGTATATCCGAAATACCAACAGACTAATGCGTCGTTTTTCCCGAAAACAACCCCCTTGGATCAAATTCCATGAAGTGTAGTCAGGGTATAACCTTTTGCCGTTACGAAAACAGTAGGTCGAATTGAACACAAACCCTACAGTACACCACTCCCGAGTTAGTTTTTCCTACCCTCTTTAGGGCAAATCCCACCTCCTACAATTAAGTGCCTCTGATTGGTTGACCGTTTCTGGGTATAAGCTACAGGCCAATCATAACGCATAACTGCAGCTACTAATAGCCAATACTACTGTATGAGGCGGGACGTATCGGAGTACGGGTTGGAAAAAATGAGGCAAAACACTTGTCTCAAGCTTCGAAAGGTTGGCAGAAAGTGACCACGGCTATTTACACGGACCACCAAATGCTGTTTATTTACAAACAGAAAATACATTTTATACTAAACAACAGGTTTAATGGTTTATGTATTGCCTTCGTGACGTAACAGACAATGTGCTTTGTCCTGAGCGGTTTGGTTAGCCAGGTAAGCTAACTGTCGCTGTTGATGTTACAGAGAGCTGTTTACGTCACATTGGTGCCGGAAGTGAATTTCACCAATCATTTCCATTTCTAGAAATGTGTATCATACACGTTTAACTACATCGTGTTCACTCACAAGTACCTATAAAACTGAAAATAGCCAAATGAACCATTAAAAAAGATTTCTTTCTAGAATTCAACAGATTACATTTGCTAAAGTCTCGCTTGCAAAGGCTGCCGGGAAATCTCCGCCCACAGCCTCAGGAAACGCCAGTTGTGTTACAAATAGTTACTTTGATGTTTCTTACAGATGTTGTACAACTCAATGACGTTTTAATAAACGATGCACAAAGGCCAATAGGTCACTGTATATGTGGCAGTCACATCTGTATATTATATTTTAATTTGAACATATTTTCATATATGTCTAGCACATAACAATTTTTCATAACAATTTTTATTGATTCTCATACATTTTTCAGAGTACAACAAATATATATCAATACAGAATCAACACTTTTTTTACCCCGATAACAGCCCCTCCCACCCCACCCAGGAAAGTTTACATTTGATTAATTTACTTATGATTCATGTACATGTGATTTAATTATATATTCATTTTCATAAATCCATACAGAATCAAACTTTTAACCCCAGTAACATGCCCCCCCCAGCAAGATTTATATATGATTCATTTATATGTAGTACATGTGGTTCATTTACACATGATTCATTTTCACACAC
>JAFFST010048730.1:0-10913 GCA_022414735.1 Noturus placidus
TGCTTTGAGACAATGTACCATTGTAAAAAGCGCTATACAAATTGATAAATTATTAAATTATTAAATTATTTCAATGTGATGAATCAGCTCATTAAATGCTTACGACTGCTTGAATATGTTCAGAAAATAGGTGCTAATGCGAACTACTTCTACTGTGATAACTAGACTGTCTACCATGAAAACATCATGAGTGTTCATTATGTGCTGCTGTGTTTCTGTGTAGAAACAGTTGATGAAAATACAGGGGAAATCCAAGCAGATAATCCAGAAGAGAGAAAAGGAGCTTCAGGAGCTGAGGAAGACTGTGGCGTCTTATATGGTGAGTTTGGAGAGAAATGCAAGGTGCTAGCTTGCCATTGGGGGCAATTTAGGGTTCAGTGTCTTGCACAAGAACACTTCGGCATGGGATCACCCACACCAACCCCACGATTAGTGGATTAGTGGACAACCCGCTCTACCGACTGAGCCACAGCCGCCCTTGTTATATTGTCTAAAAATAAATTTAGGTAAAAACATCCTAAAAAAGATTTTTTTTAAGATCCCATTGTAAAAATGGTATAAGTGAAACATTTATTGTGTAGCATTTTAAAACTACTTTAACATGTTCATTAGTGTAAGAAAACTGTTTAAAAAGTCTTATATTACAGATTAGATCATCACTAACCCTGAAACATTTATGAACCACGATATATTAGCTTTTGGTGAGAAATATGAGACTTACTGTACTGAAAAAATTCAGATTCCCAAATCATCCCCCCCAAAAAAGTGTAAAGGACATATATGACCCTGCCTTCCATCAATGGTGAACAATGAGAAAAGAACAGTAAAGTGCACTTCTCCCAGAAAAAAATCTTCGATGCATAATAGCAGTTTTGAAAGAAGTTTGGTAAAAAGATAAAAAGTAAAAAGGTGATTGTTTTTCCAAAAATGAATATGGAATATGGAATATGAATGGAATATGAATATGGAGCTACAAAGTTTATTAGGTTAAATTATGATAATCTGTTGTAATTATGATGATTTTAATGATTGTGAACAGTCTGCAAACCCAATTACACAAACCACATAATGGTTTGATGTTTCTATTTCCAATTAATTAAATTTACCCCGTCACAAAATTCAGACCATAATATTTGTCCGATATTTTACAACAAAATATTGAGTCACAATAATAAGTCAAAGTCAAAGTCATCAGTAAGAGAGTATGAGAGTGATATGAAGCACTGCTGCTGGTTTCCTTAGGATGCTCTTTCCTCTTAAAGTGCTGCTTTATATTCCATGATGTTACTATAGAATACTATGGGATACTACAGTGCAATGTAGTATTTATTATAATGAACTACAAAGGTTTACAACATTCACCTGTGCTGTGAAGGTTGTTATACAGATTGTAGTAAAGTGTAGTACAATTGTAGAAAATGTGCAACAGTAATTTTTTAAATATTACTATAGTATATTAACACAAAAACTATAGTAGAATTGCCACAACAGATTCCCACATATCACTACAATTGACTATAGTATCTTTAATATAGTAAGGTTCAAAAACACTGTAGTATTTAATACAGGAATTGTACTACATTTTCTATAGTACATTTACTTTAAATTTCTATAGTATGTTTTCATGTAGGTTAACTTATATAATTTCCTTTATTTTACTCTTACACCTTCTGGTATTTCAGGGTATAATTTGCAAACGAATTGAACATAAACTAGCCCTGTATGCTGACGACATACTACTTTATGTTCCAATTGCATCTATTCCAGAGATAAAACGTGTATTAAATGACTTTGGGAAATTGGTATAAACTGAACCTACAAAAGAGTGAATCCTTACCCATAAACCAATCTGGCCAAAAGATAAAACAGACTGAAATACCTTTTCATTTGGAGGATTCAAAATTCAAAAACACACATTCCTATTCTGCATTAATGGTGGCAAATTTCACACCCTTAATCTCACACATGGAGTCAGCCTTTCAAAGACTGGCAGCTCTACCACTATCCCCTCTTGGTAGAATAAACACAGTAAAAATGAACATTCTTCCACAACTCCTCTACCTCTTTCAATCCGCCCCTTTGTTTTTACCCAAATCTTTCTTTAAGAATATAGACAAGTTAATCTCCTCTTTCATCTTGGCAGGAAAATCTCCCAGGGTCTCCAAATCTTTACTTCAGAGGAGTCGACTGAGTGGTGGCCTTTCTTTGCCCAATTTCATGTATTATTATTGGGCGGCTAACATTCAGAAACTGGTGTTCTGGGTGCAGGCCTCCTCTCTTCCATAGTGCCATGAAGCACAGTCTTGTATTTCGACCTCCCTCCCTGCTCTGGTGTTCTCCTCCCTTCCTGTAGCCCTTTCACAATACACAGATAATCCTATAGTATTCTCTATCATTTTAAATCATTTTAAATCTATCTCGGCCTCTACCATGGTACCTATATGTAATAACCCCCTCTTTCCCTTGTCCTTTATAGATTCCACATTCTCTTTTTGGGAACAGAAGGGTCTGAAATGCTTTGAGGATCTTTTCATTAATAATGTGTTTGCAAACTTTTCTGAATTATCCTCGTCATTCAGCCTGCCTCCGTCTCACCTTTTCCGTCTCTTTCAAATTAAACATTGTGTCTCCTCCCTATTTGCTAGTTTTCCCTCCTTACCTACAAAGTCTGCATGGGAAGAGGTGTTCAAGCTGGATCGTCATAAGAGGGGCATTATTTCACAGATATATGCTACGGTCTGGTCACAGGATGATTCTTACAATGTTAAAACCATTAGTGCCTGGGAGGAGGAATTGGGTCTGGAGCTTGAGGAGGATTACTGGGGCAGAGTGTTAGATAATATACGGACCACCACCTCCTGTGCTAGACTTAGTTTCATACAATTTAGAGTGGTCTACAGAGCTCTCCTCTCTAGGAGTAAACTATCTAAAATATATCCCAATGTTCCTGACATGTGTGAGAAATGTAAACTCTCACCCTGTAACCTGAGTCATATGTTTGCACTCTGTCCCAAACTACAGAATTTTTGGAAGTCTTTCTTCAAAACTATGTCCGACATTCTTAGAATCAAATTGGATGTCTGTCCTTTAATTGCCATCTTTGGTGTTTCATCTCAGCATCAGCCTCTGAGTCATAAACAAGTTGTGTTGTGACCTTTGCGTCGTTACTTGCTTGGTGCAGAATATTGTTGTCCTGGACCTCTCCGCAACCCTTTATATCAGTCTGGCTTAAAGACTTAATCTTCTTTTTAAAACTTTAAATAAATCAAGTACAACATCAGAGGCAGGGGTGAGTCATTTTTGGGAAAATGACAACAATTTATTACCTACTTCAATGATGTACGCCCCCTGGAGGTGGATTGAGGAGAGGTAGACAGTAAACACTAACTATCTTCTTTTTTTTTTCCTTGTTTTTTTTATTTTTTATTTTTATTTTTATTTTTTATTTTTTTTTTGGGGGGGGGGGTTTCTTTGAATGTTTGTTTGTTACTGTCTTTTGCTTCCACCTTTCTTTTGTTTTTTTTTTCTGTGGTTCTTTTGTTGGGGTTGTTGGGTGTGGTGTTATAATGTGTAAAATGCAAATTTCCAATACAAATTCTATGATCAAAAAAATTTTACTCTTACACATCGGTATTCATTGTATTTGTGTATTTGAACTTTTGCTTTGTTCATAGACCTTCTACACACCACATCTATCTAATGTTAATGTTTCTGTCTTGTGTACAAATACAACAATTATTGTGTCAGAATGTACCACTCACTTTGGCATTAAAAACGACATGCACTTCGAAACGTCTTAGAGTTTTCATTGTAAATAATGCAGCCTGAGAGTGCACGAGAGTGTACATTTATTCTTCATTATGCAACATAACATCATTTGAGATCTATCATCAAAAAGGACCCTGGCTCACTTCACATTAGGATATCGATAACTGAATTTCAGTACACGCGTTACCAAAAATTTTAAACTTAAATATATTAAAATTTTATATGTTTTATATGACATATATCTGTCATAATATGTCTAGCAGGATCATAAGCAACCTAGTGGATTTCTTTTAAAAATCATTAAACACTTAAAAAGTGTATATAGAATGTCAAAGTTAAAAATCACTAAAGTAAGTAATCATTTGTGACAAGTTACTTACAATAACAAGTTACTTACATTTGTAGACTAAGTTGGCTGAGAATTCATCCTCCGTATTCTTTTTCCAGATGAGAGGCTTCAGAAAACATGTTGTCATTTCCAGTAAGGGAATATAGTGGGTGCTTCTCAATACTTACATGGATACTTCCTCGCTCCTCCGTCCTCCAGCCCGTGACCCGGACTGGAGGACGGGTCAAATAATAGATCCTTGCATGTTTGGATGTGCAAAGCTGCACAAAAGATGTATTGATTATGTATTGTTGATTAATTCATTGTGGAACATTTCACATACTATCTGTGCATTTTGCTTTATTAAAAATGTTTTATTAACTGAGCTCCAACAACATAATGGGCGGCTGTGGCTCAGTCGGTAGAGCGGGTTGTCCATTAATCGTGGGGTTGGTGTTTGGAATCCCGGCCCGGGTGATCCCATGCCGATCTTGCCTTGGGCAAGACACTGAACCCTAAGTTGCCCCCGATGGCAAGCTAGCACCTTGCATGGCAGCTCTTCTACCATTGGTGTATGTGTGAGTGTGCTCTACTTTGTAAGTCGCTTTGGATAAAACGTCTGCTAAATGAATAAATGTAAATGTAAATAATGGCACATCAAATAATAAGCATAACGGCAGATCCCTGAAGCACAGTCAGGTAATCCAGCTGAGCTCAGTCATCATTAATTGACATCATACTGAAGTGATGTTTGAGAGTGCATTTGAGTTCGATTTCTCTTTCCACGCATCTCTTCCTTGCATCCTTCCCTTGTATCCTAAGGTGGTGGAGCTAATTCTGAAGCTAGCCCATATTGAGCTGTTATAATTAACATCAAATAGAAACTCTTATCAGTTCTTCACGCCAATGTTTATCCTTGGAAGTTGGAATAGAATATTTACAAGAATGTATGTTTTCCCATGCAATCGAGAAATAGTGCATTGGACATATATATTCTATTCAATAGTGCAATAGGAGCATTGTGTTTCAAAAAGGACAGAAAAGCACTTAGCGACAGTAAAACCAGTCCAGTGTTGTATATACAGTATTCAAGCTTTCCAAAGCCTTGCAACAGCTTTCTGTGAGGAATCGATCGAAATTTAACATAATCATATAAATCTGCTTTAATTGTCCCAAGTGAGTTTATGAGAGAAGTGATGTAATGATGTCCAAAAAGCAGACATTTGCTTAATCCGTTTTTCTTGTTTACAAATATTTACTAATAGGAGTGTAAGATCCCCTTCTAGGTCAGTACCGGCTACTCTATGAAGGCTTCAAACAGTATATTTAATGGAGAGATTAAGTTCAGCCAACACGAGTGCACAGGGTGTATTAGCAAGTATGATCATTAAAAATTAGCACATGGTGAATTATACACACACACGCACACACACACACACACACACACACACACACACACACACACACACACACACACAATAGTATAGCAGTGAGGTGGTGCAGAGAAACTGTCACATGTGAAAGCTTCATTTCCCCTCGTTTAACAGGTCTACCATGTTTGATTTGGGGTTTGTTCATTAATTTTGCAATTAGGTGACAAAGCTAATGTTGCTAAGGTTGCTAACATGTAAAGGAAAGTTATAGCTATCATCAAAATCATCAAACACTTGCCTCAAAAGCACTGTTTGGCTGCCTAATACCATTGTACGGATCTTGACAGGTCTGGACATTCTGAAAAAGTGTGATATTTCTGAAGGCACACTGATTGAAGTATGAATATAATATTTGCTTGACAAAGTAAAGCTTAAGACCCTAACCCCGATTCCTCTATTTTCTGCACTTACACAACCTCCCTAATGCACATCATATTTGACATTTTACATTCTTTACGATACTGATAATCCCTCTAAATTACCAAGCAACTGAACATGAGAGTTCTGGCGTGTATAAAAATATACAGTATGTGGATGGGTGAAGACTTGAAAAGTTCTGGAAATTTTGTATGAGGAAGGGGCATGAACCCTACACATACAAAAATCTGATTAGTGAGTGCATATGTAACATAATACATAAATATATATATTATTTCATATTAAATAATTAATATAATGCTAACGAGTGATGTTTAAGTGTTTTAAAAAATATGATACTTAAGGATAGAGATATAGTACTATATGCAGTGTACTATATATGTCAAGGAACGAGGCAGAGACAGAATCAGGTGCAGGTCAATGTCTTTATTCCTTTTTTGTTGCAAAGTAATCCAAAACATATACTTGGACAGCCTACGGTCCGTATTCCCAAACGCCAAATATATTAACGAAACTAAAGCCACAGAAGATACTAAGAGTGCAAGGATATGAAGAATGCTAAGCAAAGAAGGAGTCACATGTCTAGTCGGCTCGGCTGAGCCACAATGCCACCCACTGGCGAGGCGTAACAATATACAGTACAATATAACCACTGTACTTTACTATAATATAACCACTGTACTTTACTATAGTATAACCAGTGTACTTTACTATAATATAACCAGTGTACTTTACTATAATATAACCAGTGTACTTTACTATAATATAACCAGTGTAGTGTACTATAATATAACCAATGTACTTTACTATAACATATCCAATAAACTTTACTATAATATAACCAGTGTACTTTACTATAATATAACCAGTGTAGTGTACTATAATATAACCAATGTACTTTACTATAACATATCCAATAAACTTTACTATAATATAACCAGTGTATTGTACTATAATATAACCAGTGTACTTTACTATAACATATCCAATAAACTTTACTATAATATAACCAGTGTACTTTACCATAATAATATTTTTTGGGGTTACATTAGCATTTTCCACCAGATTCTGCTTTGGAGAAGTTGAAGTGCACTTGAAACAGCCAGTACTTTTAACTTTACACTTCTGACGGTGAGGTCTGTAGCTCTGTGGAGGGAGCAGGACATAGTCTTCATCACTTCAGAATGGACGCTCAACCTCTCTTCCCCTGACAATGGACAGAATGTGTTTAATCTTTTGTTTTTAGTTACGCAACATAAAACATTGAGACCTGCTGTCCAACAGTACTCTAATCAGGCATGGAGGCCAAAGCAGGAGAGGTTTATGAATGCATTTATTTATTTGAATTATTTTTACCTACATTCACTGTCCACTTTATTAAGAAAATGTTAGGAAAAATGCACAAATGTGCAGGTGCGTAGGTGTTCCTAATAAAGTGATGGTGATTGTAGCTATTGGCTATTTAAAGTAATTTTACTAAATACTATGTATGGGTTGCCTTCATTTCAGGTTTTAAATCATTTAAAATCTCAAAATGTGCCAACTTTTTTTGTACCTGAAAAACATACTCAAGCTGTTATTAATCTCTCCTGCTTTTTAATACTACTTTTTGGGTTGCCAGATCTGTGAATATCACACGGAAATGGCCATCTTTTTAATCGAGCTTGATTTTATGTTTTTGTCTGTGGGTTTTGAAAGCCAGACTGGTTGGTAAATTATTGGAGTTATTCGTGTCTGTACTAAATGCGCAAGAAATGATCATAGGCTACATTTTCTAGCCTATATAAATGTTCTTGGCTCCCTTAGGTTAAGTGTTTTCAAGACCATTTCTCAGTCATTGATTAAAATCATTGAGTAACTGTGTGTATGTTGAGTTACTTTATAAATATTGTTGTCAAATAAATTATTTTAAGAGAACAATATTTGGAATAGGGTTGAATTGGTTGACTATTTGTTTACTTTAAAATGCTTATTAAGTCGGATCTCTCACACAGACCTGGCAACTCTACTCTTATTTTATCAGAAACGGAAGTGAAACTAATCTTTATCTGTTCAGTCTGAGGGCGGATCTGTTTCATACTGTTTTCACCTTATCTTCAGACACACCTGTTTTCCAACACGGCTTTTACAGACTGAACAGTAAAAATACAGTAAAATGGCAGAAGCGAATATTTCAGTGGCTCAGGATCAGTTCAGCTGTCCTATCTGTCTGGATCTACTCAAGGATCCAGTGACTATTCTCTGTGGACACACTTTCTGTATGGTGTGTATTAATAGCTGCTGGGATCAGGAGGATCAGAAGGGAGTCTATAGCTGTCCTCAGTGTAGACAAACCTTCACTCCAAGACCTGTTGTGAGTAAAAACACTGTTCTGGCTGAAGTAGTGGAGACACTGAAGAAGACCGGACTCCAAGCTACACTTCCTGCTCACTGTTCAGCTGGACCTGAAGATGTGGAGTGTGATTTCTGCACTGGGAGAAAATCCAAAGCCATCAAGTCCTGTCTGGTGTGTCTGGCCTCTTTCTGTGAAAATCACCTCCAGCCTCACTATGAATCTCCTGCCTTTAAGAAGCACAAGCTGGTCGAAGCCTCCAGACGACTCCAGGAGCAGATCTGCTCTCAGCATGACAAACTGCTGGAGGTTTACTGTCTCACTGATCAGCAGTGTATCTGCATGTTGTGTACCATGCATGAACATAAAGGACATAATACAGTATCCGTTCCAGCAGGACAAGTTGAGAAACAGGTAACTATCTTTTAACAGCTTTTAAATCTGTAAAGCTTGAGTAAAATTGCATTTATCTGAGGCCAGTGAAATGCCAATGTTCTGTTTATAGAGTTTATAGAATTTCTCTCATTTAACACTGAGGGTAAATTATCTGTTGTGTTTCTGTTTAGAAGCAGTTGTTGGAGATGCAGGGAAACTCCAAGAAGAGAATCCAGGAGAGAGAGAAGGAGCTTCAGGAACTGAGGAAGGCTGTGAAGACTCACAAGGTGAGTTTGAAACGGAACCAGCTGTTTCAGGTTCGGATATGCTGCATTTTACTGACCTCGTAAGTGGTAAGTCAGAGCTCTGAATCATGCTTCCATGTGTTCATGATTGATCTACAGTTAAGACATTTAAAGGTAAATGGAGTTACTTTGTTTACTTCTGATGCTGTGCACAGCAATGTAGATTTGGTGTAACACCTTGAACTCGGAGGAACTGATAGTTGAATAGACTACCCCAAGTTCATGAGTAGGGATTTTGAGTCAAGGGGCATTTTTTTGGCCTTTTCTGGTTGGAGGTTGTAAATTACAGAACACGTTATGACCTCAAGTTGAACGCAGCATTAGACTCATGTCTTGACATCCTCTCTCTGTGTGTCTCCTAACAGCACTCTGCACAAACAGCAGTGCAGGAAACTGAGAGGATCTTTACAGAGCTGATCAAATCTATTGAGAGAAGATGTTCTGAACTGACAGCACTGATCAGATCTCAGGAGAAGGCTGCAGTGAGTAAAGGTGAAGAAGTCATGAAGCGACTGGAGCAGGAGATTGCAGAGCTGAAGAGGAGAAATGCTGAAATGGAGGAGCTTTCACACATAGAGGATCCTGTCCAGTTTCTCCAGGTAACATCACTGTGATAATCAGCAGAATTTTCAGATCAATGCAGCTCTTCGGAATTAGGGCATGTTAGTCCAATCTTACAATGAAATTTCATTTAAGACAATGTTTCAGGATTCCAGCACTAACACATAGATCACTACAACCAGACCATGAGGGGCCATATTCATATTTAACATCTTAAGTTAAAAGGTTATGTCAATATTTATGCTAGGAACGATTTTCTAATACAGTCAGATTATGAAGGTCCTTAAATTGATCTGAATGACTCATTGTTTGGCCAGGAGTGTTAAACTCTGTGTCACCTACTGGGAGTTGCAATAAGTGACTGGAGAGGACACAAAAAGCTACCGGTATTTATTTCTTATATTATGTTCCAAAAGTTTATTTGTGCAAATAAGTTAATGTGGCCATGTGATGCTAAATCAAGGTCATGAAATTGTAATGTGTCACGTTATGTGAAGGTTAGGATGTAAGTGCAGTTAAATACTTTTATTAAAGAGAAGCATGCAGACCAATGACAGGAAATGGGTCAGGTGATCTACAAACAGGCTTTAACTAGGCAAGGCAAGAATCAAGATCAAGGAACATACAACAAACCGAGGAACAGGGTATAAACACTTGATACTGTGATAACACTAACTCTTCACAAAGCGTGAATGCCTAGAAAGTCCTTTTAAACTGTGGTGTGATTGTGTGTGAGATTGGATGCAGGTGTGCGGTGATTAGAATGAAAGACAGTTCTGGGAATTGCACTCCATGGGTAATGTTTGTAGGCTGCAGTGCAGGATGGGAAATATAGTCACTGGTTTGCTGTAATATGACATCATGTGTGCAAGGCATGTGTTATTTAATCATGTTTTTCATTTGATAAGTTGATTAATCATATTAATAAGATTTTATTGGCAATGGTTTGTTATTTTCTCTCCTAAAAACATACCCAGTAAGAGATGTTCATAATTTCATCTATCTAAAGTTCAGTCCCGATGATAATCTGTGAGAAATGTAGACTATATGCTTAATTCAATGATATAAATGCCATAATACTGATAATTTTGCAGTAGAATGTCATTCTGTAGATTCTGAGTGGGCTTATGGTACAATTCATGAATCTATGGGGAAAGTCTTATGGTTATGTTAAACTGTCAGACAGTGGTGTTGGACTTCATGCTGTTACTCCATTGACATTTAGAGGTTGCTTTTATCCAAAGCGACTTACAAATGAGGAAACATAAATGTTACGACCCAGTCTAGGTTGACCCGCACAGAGTAACCGGCTCGTGAATTCATGTTGATTGATTCGTTTTAAGTGTAGGTGAAGGAGCCAAGAAAATACAGCCACACCAGATTGTTCAACAATTGAGGTATATTCAGTGACACGGAATATATACAGGTGTTGT